>CM061132.1:92097080-92172080 GCA_030789695.1 Scilla litardierei
CTCCGTGGGGAGCACCGGTGTTGTTGGTTAAGAAGAAGGATGGTTCGCATCGTAGGTGCGTGGACTATCGGGAGTTGAATGCGGTGACCATTAAGAACAAATACCCGTTGCCTCGCATCGATGATATCTTTGATCAGCTGGGAGGATCGAGGGTGTTTTCTAAGTTGGATTTGAGGAGTGGTTACCATCAGTTGAAGGTGAAGAAGGATGATGTTCCGAAGACAGCTTTTAGGATGAAGTATGGACACTATGAGTTTGTGGTTATGCCTTTCGGCGTAACTAACGCACCCGCAGTTTTCATGAATCTGATGAACCTGATTTTCTATGACTTTTTAGATAAGTTTGTCGTTATCTTTATTGACGACATTCTAATCTATTCTAAGTCAGAGGAGGAGCATGCCTCGCACTTGAGGACGGTGCTGGAGATTTTGAGGAAGCATCGGTTGTATGCTAAGTTTTCGAAGTGCGAGTTTTGGTTGGACAGAGTTGCTTTTCTCGGGCATGTGGTGACTGGAGATGGTATTTCAGTGGATCCCGAGAAGATTAGGGCCATCTGGGAGTGGCATGTTCCGTCGTCTGCGTCTGAGATTCGGAGTTTCCTTGGTTTGGCGGGATATTATCGGCATTTTATTAAGGACTTTTCCCGTATTGCGGAGCCGATGACCAGGTTGACGCGGAAGGATGTTGCTTTTGTTTGGTCGGGTGATTGTGAGGATGCCTTTGGTGTTCTGAGGGAGAGGCTGACGACTGCCCCTTTTCTTGCTGTGCCTGATCGTAGTGGAGGATTCGAGATCTTTTGCGATGCTTCTCGCAAGGGTCTCGGTTGTGTTTTGCATCAGCATGGACATGTTGTGTCTTATGCGTCGCGTCAGCTCAAGGTTCATGATAAGAATTACCCGAAGCATGATTTGGAGCTGGCTGCTGTTGTGTTTGCACTTATGATTTGGAGACACTTCCTGATGAGTGAGAAAGTGAAAATCTTCACCGATCACAAAAGCATGAAGTATATTTTCACCCAGAAGGAGCTCAACATGCGACAGTGTTGATGGTTGGAGCTCATGGCGGATTTTGAGATTGATCTGCATTATCACCCTGGCAAGGTGAATGTGGTTCCGGATGCTTTGAGTAGGCTTCCCGCGGTGATGATGTTGACTTCGCAGTGGAGATTACAGCAGGATTTTTGCGAGTCTAGAGTGGAGATTGTTCTTCCCGGGGAGGCTTCTTCGTTGATGTACATGCAGGTGTAGTCAACGATCGTGGATCGGATTAAGGCGAGTCAGGCCGGAGATCCGAAGCTAGTGAAGATTCGGTAACAGGTTGAAGCCGGTCTGCGGACTGACTTTTTGGTTCATGAAGATGGCTCGTTGAGGTATGGGGCCAGGTTGTGTGTGCCTGCTGGGGATATCAGAGAGGAGTTGTTGGTGGAGGCACACAGTTTGCCGTATTCCGTACATCCTGGTGGGACCAAGATGTACAAGGATCTTTGTCTGAACTTTTGGTGGCATGGTATGAAGAGGAGCGTGGCTCGGAGTGTGGCCAGTATTTGGTTTGCCAGTAAGTGAAGGCGGAGCATCAGCGTATGGCGGGGTTGCTACAACCGATTCCGATTCCGGAGTGGAAATGGCAGCACATCACTATGGATTTCGTGACTGGACTACCTCGGAGTCCGAAGCAGAATGACGCGATTTGGGTGATCGTAGATCGATTGACCAAATCCGTGCACTTTATTCCATTCCGAGTGGGACAGTCCACTGAGGCGCTAGCAAGGAGATACATGGAGGTAAATTCTTTTACTCTTCGTTTCTGTTTCCTTTTCCTAGCTTAGATAGTGATGTAACGTGAATCGTGCAGGAGGTCGTACGACTTCATGGGGTCCCTGTGAGTATCGTGTCGGACAGAGACACGAGATTCACATCTCAGTTCTGGCAGAGTTTGCAGAAGAGTTTGGGTACGTGTCTGAGTTTCAGCACGGCGTACCATCCGCAGACGAATGGCCAGTCCGAGAGGACGATTCAAATTTTGGAAGACATGCTGAGGGCATCCATGTTGGATTTCAAGGGTTCGTGGGAGGACCATCTACACTTGGTGGAGTTCTCTTACAACAACAGATACCAGGCGTCTATTGGCATGGCGCCTTTCGTCGCTTTGTATGGGAGGAAGTGTCGATCGCCATTGAATTAGGATGACGTTGGCGATCGGGAGCTGTTGGGGCCTGAGATGATTGTGGAGGCTGTGGAGGTTTTCAGGAACATTCGGGAGAGGTTGAGGATTGCTCAGGACCGTTTTAAGCATTGGGCGGATGCCAAACGTCGTCCTTTGGAGTTTCAGCATGGGGATCATGTGTTTCTGAGGATTTCCCCGAATCGTGGAGTGATTCGTTTTGGGAAGCGAGGGAAGTTGAGCCCACGATACATTGCACCGTTTGACATTCTGGAGAGGGTTGGCGAGGTAGCTTACCGCTTAGCCTTGCCGCCATCTTTGGAAGGAGTTCATGATGTTTTCCATGTGTCGCAGCTTCGTCGATACATCAGCGATCCATCTCATACTGTGGATTTCTCGGAGATCGCTGTTCGCCCAGATTTGACGTATGACCGGCATCCGGTGCAGATTTTGGACAGGCGTCAGAGGTCACTTCGGAACAAGGTCGTCGATCTTGTTAGAGTGATGTGGCGGCACGGTTCGCCAGGAGAGTCTACTTGGGAGAGAGAAGATGAGATGCGAGAGCGCTACCCACTTTTGTTCCCGGACACGTGAGTTTTGGGAATTCCGAGGAAGGAATTTTTCTTAAGTTGCGGAGGATGTAACGACTGGTTTTTCATGTATGGATTATATATATATTATATTATTTGGTTGCTTCTCCTTGGTTGCGATTTCCATTTCCGTCTCCGTAGTTTTCATTTTCGTTCGTTTCGTCGTGATTCTCTAGATTCTTCCGTCGGTCGGCGTGTTTGAAGTAAGTCATTCGTGACGGGCTTCATAACATCGATATCTTAGAGTTAGAACGAGCCTAGGAGACTTAGGAAACCATCCTGGAGCTTCGCACTCCATTTCAGAACTTTCAGTGCACATTAGCCGGTATAAGAAGGGGCACCAACCGACTAGATGACAATCCAGTCGGTCGCAAAACCTTCTTGAACCGACTAGTGGGCTTTGATAAATGTTCAGGAGTTACTGTTTATCGTTAGTCGGTCTAAGCACGTTGGTTGACCGACTAGGTTGCAAACTAGTCGGTCGGCAATGCTTCTTTAACCGACTAACTCATTAATTATTTTTGACACTAGTTACTGTTTACCCTTAGTAGGTCTAAGAACGTTCATCGACCGAGTAGATGTCGAACTAGTCAGTCAGTAGTTGTTCTTTGACCGACTAAATCTAAATCCTAATTTTCATCAGGGGTTACTGTTTACACTTAGTTGGTCTGCGTTGGTCAACCGACCGACTAGTTCCCAAACTAATCGGTCAGTGGTAGCTCTTTGACCGACTAAACATTACAGGAAACCCTAGTTTTGCCCTAGCCGCCACCAAACTCTATAAATACCCCTCCAAACATTTTCTTCTTATTCCTCATGACCTAAAACCCTAGTTTCTCCCTCATTGAGCACCCTACTACCTCAAACCCTTATTCCTTCATCCCAAGCCCAAAATCCATCATCCAACCCCTCACTTAACACATTCTACCTCTCAACTTCCTCAAACTTTCATCAAACCCCCAAAATCCACATCCAAACCTACTTCTCCAGATTTTTCCCTCATTTCCAGATCTGAGCCGGATCGTTCTTCTGTTCCCGTGGTTGCTCGGCATCGTTCCTCCGCTTCTTCATGGTAATACTCGATTCTTTTGTTTTAGCATAACCCACATTGACATTTGTGAAACTCTAATAAAATGGATTATTAGACAATTAGGATTCTATTAAGAAATCGATTTAGAATCGTTGTTCTAATTATTTTTTTGATATAACAGTGATCTATTCCGTAGTTAGCTTGTGTGACGATCTTCAATGCTTGTCAATCCCGGTATCAGGCAAGTGAAACTTGCTTCTCTTGATTTGGGCCATGTCTTAGGCCATTTTCCTTGCTTTAGCGTAAAAGAGACTAGACGGTGAAAGGATAGCCGTCTAGACTCCATTGACCTAGCTTGACAACGAAGGTTGGTCTGTCACCTTCATCATGCTTGTATGTCACGTTTACTTTTCCTTAACGGTACGCGTATTAACTGTTCATGTCATCCATGCATCCTTAACTGCTATTGCATTTTAACTGCCATGTTAAATTACAATTAACGGTACACGAATATCTGTTCATGTCATTGCATTTTGCCTGTCACGTTTAATTTCAATTAACGGTACGCGAATATCTGCTCATGTCATTGCATGCTTGAACACTCATCGTGATTGCGTAGCTTCGCTACATACTTGTACTATTTGTTCCGGCTAGGCACCCGTTCTGCGGGCACAACCCTGGGCCAATCACAATTCTGGCTCGTGGTCCAGAAAACGAGCTCAACACAGCCTGCGGGCAATAGGGCACTCTCTGAGTGATCCCTTGGACATGAATACAGCCTGCGGGCAATAGGGCATCCATGTGTGGGTGATCCCTTGTACTTGTACTTGTTACTTGACATTACATGTCACAACTACCACTTGCTACTTGTACTTTACTTTACTTGTTACCACCTTACTTTACTTGCCATGCACCATACTTTAACTGCGAGGTTGTTAGTTTACCTTTCTTTCAGTTTCCTTGCACAAATCTATCGACTTGCTGATATGTGCCCCTTTTCTCTTTTGGGTGTCACATGTTAGAGCCCGAGCCTGAGATACTTGCTGTGGACGCGGTGTTCGCTGACGCTGAGTCAGAACCCGCGTTGATCGAGGACTTCGTAGACACTGGAGATCAGTCTTAGTGTCTATGTTTGGTTTTTGGTAGATTGCTTAGGTTGTTGGTGTGTGGCACCTAGTTTGATACTCTGTTATGTTTGTGCTTGTTTGGCATTGTTCTGGGCCTTTAGACTCTTTCTATTTTAGCCTGGCGGCTTTTTCTGTGATGTTGAATATTTTGTGGACGATTTGAGATTGGTTATTTTCGTATCCGTCTCATTCTATTATTATTATTGTTATTGTTCCGTTTGCGATTACAGGGACCTGCTTATACTAAATTCCGTTTGCGATTCACAGCTCCACGTTTGAGCGGACCTTCTCACGTCTCGCCTCCATTTTAGGGAAGCGGGGTGTGACATCATGCAGGCGATCGGAGTGGTGCAGGCGAGGTGGACTGCCTCCTCCCGGTGGGGACCTGGCCAACAACGGGCCCCGCCCGTCCCCGAGCCGCCGGCCAGTCGCCGTCACCTCCAGGATTTCCCGGTTACCTTCGTTCTCCCTCCTTAGCCTTTCGCGCTCCGCGAAGATGAAGCGGAGCTGGTGGCGGGCGGTTTCTTCGTCCTGGTAGGCCCTCCTGGCGGTCTCGGCCGCTTCGTCCAAATGCCTTTGCGCTGCGGCCGCCTCCTCGCGGTGCCTCCACAGCCGCGCGACCTCCATTACCTCTTCCAGGAGCTTCTGCTGGGCCGTAACCTCCTTGGCGAGCCCCCTGTCTCCCCCCTCCTCCTCGAACTGAAGGTGGAGATTCCATCTCACATTCGGGGGCTCCGAGGGGCCGGGCGGTGGCTCTGCCCCCGCCGCCGCGTAGCTTCCCATCTCCTGAGTAACGGCCTCGAAGCTCTTCGGGATTACGCGGGCCGAAGTATGGTCTGTCTCGGTGACCATCTCCGGAGGGGGGTCGGGTGCCGGGGTGACTAGTAAAGAGAGTGGCTCCTGACCCACGGGATCCTTGCCGTGGTCAGGGTTCTGAGTGATCGGTATGGAGTCTAACATGGGTGTGACCCTTCGGTTCCCACAGACGGCACCAATTGTTACGAGGTGGAACTCGCGTACAATGAATTTGTATTGAGAGGAACCAAGGGCATGGTGGTTATGTTGATACGAGGGTTTAGGTGGGCTATTTAACAAGTGATTAGTGGGGTGAAGAGGCTAGACTTGCCGACGGGGGTGGCCACGGAGTCAAATCTCACCGGACACGACGGAAGAAGATCGGGTGGCGGGAGCCAAAGGCTGACGTCGACCAAGGGGCGAGCTTTCCTACACCACGAGCAACTCGTCAGAAGGGCAGGGTTGGGGTCCAACCCTTAGCCCCTCTGATGCCTAAGTCAGTAATAGGACTTAAAACGGGGGCTAGGCACGCTGGTCGGATTGAGGGTGTGTCGACCGTACGTGGCGAGCTATAAGTGGGAGAACAAAGATGTGGACGACCTTTGCTCTCGTGTGTGAATAATGGATTGAGAGAGAGAATTTTCCAACCCCTTCACCGTAAGAAGTGAGGAGGTATTTATACATGATGGGAGATGACTAGGTGGGGCTGACCTGGCATGCTTACTCGACGTGCTGAGCTGGCTCGGTTGTCAGCGGAAGCTTCGGACGAGGATGTCAGGAACAGGAGTGCCTGACCTGCTTTTGTCAGATGGCGCAACGGCCAGGGGCACTTTTGTCAGGATGTCAGGGCCGAAAGCATTAAGTGTCAGGGGGCTTAGTGGCCAGGGGTGCTTTGTTAGATGGTCGGGCGGCGTTAGTGTCAGTCGTGTCCTTACCCTAGGTTGTTTGTCGTGCGTGAACTAAAGGTCCGACAACGCTATCCCCGGCATCGGGGTTCGTGGCGGATCGCCGGGTCGACCTGTTCGAGGCTTGGCCGGCCCGGCCGCGCTTTTTTTCGGTCGCGGGGCCCGGACTGCTGGCCAGGAGGGATATGCACATGCCTCCGTCCGCATCCCGGGCGACACCGTCTGGGCGTTCCCCGGGCGCCCTGCCCCTGGCGGGTCGAGCGAATGCGGTTGCTCGCCTCGGCTGGGAGGGGGGAGTACCGCGAGGCGCGCCCATTCTCATGTAGCTTCAGACCTCCGGGGCGGCGTTCCTTTCACAAAGGGGTGGTTCAATGACGTATGTCAGCGGATCTAGGCGGGAGTTGGGCTCCCACGATCTTTAGGTCGTAACAGTTATCATACATTTGAGATGGACTCAGAGCCTTCCTCCATAGTCTCCTCACTACCTTGCAAGACTTCGCCTGGCGAACATACGGTTGAAAGTGAAGTTCCGGATGTTAGCATCCCGGAGACCCGGGAAGAGATTCTTTCATTGGAGGGTGCACAGCTCCAAAAATACGTATCGGGACAACACGAAGTTGAGATGAAGGAGTTACCTCCGGGACTGAAGTATGAATATTTGGGGGAGGATTCGACGCAACCGATCATTGTGAACTCCTTGCTACCCGAAGACCAGATGGTAAAACTTCTTGACGTTCTGAGGAGATTTAAGAATGTTTTTGGGTATGCAATAGAGGACTTGAAGGGAGTAAGCTTGGGGCTATGCTTGCACAGGATATTACTTGAAGATGAGCAAGCCACTTCCATCGAGCCACAACGAAGATTGAACCCCATTATGATGGAAGTATTTAAGAATGAGATTGTTAGACCTCTCCAGGCCGAGATCATCTACCCAATTTCCGAAAGTCATTGGGTTAGCCCGGTACATTTTGTGCCCAAGAAGGGAGGAATGGCAGTTATTCGTAACGAGAAAAACGAGCTTATACCTACAAGGACTGTCACCGGATATCGGATATGCATCGATTGCCGGAAATTAAACAACGCCACGAGGAAAGATCACTAGCCTCTCCCTTTTATTGATTAGATGCTCAAAAGACTGGCCAAGCTCAACTATTTTTTCTTCATGGATGGATACTCTGGCTTCCTGCAAATTCCCATCCACAATGATGACCAAGAAAAGACCACTTTTACATGTCCGTTCGGGACGTATGCTTATAGGATGATGCCGTTTGGGGTTTGCAACGCCCCGGCTACATTTCAAAGATTGATGTCCGTAATTTTCTCTGATTTCTCCCAGGACATAATGGAGGTCTTCATGGATGATTTCGATTCGTGTCTCAACAACCTAGCTAAAGTCCTGAAGCGATGTCAAGATAAAGGGATAGTTCTAAATTGGGAGAAATGTCACTTTATGGTGCAAGAAGGAGTCGTATTGGGGCACATAATCTCTTCAAGAGGGATTGAGGTGGACAAAGAAAAGGTAAATGTGATCGAAAAGCTTCCGCCTCCACTTAACCTTCGGGGACTCCGTGGTTTCTTAGGGCATGCGGGATTCTACCGCCGGTTTATAAAGGGCTTCTCTAAAATTTCTAGGCCCTTGACTCAGCTCCCCGTGAAGGATACACCTATCGTCTTCGATGACAATTGTATGGAAGCCTTCCGCCTCTTGAAGCAAGCCCTTATTTCTGCACCTGTGATTCAACGGCTTGATTGGAGTATGCCGTTCGAATTGATATGCGACACTAGCAACTATGTATTTGGTGCCATCTTGGGGCAAAGGAAAGATAAAAATCTGCATGTCATCTATTATACAAGCAAGACACTTGACGAAGCTCAAAGCAACTATATGACGACGGAGAAGGAACTGCTAGCCGTCATCCATGTTATGGACAAGTTCTGGTCATATCTTGTGGGTGCTAAGGTTATTGTGCATACCGATCATACCGCCCTCAAATACCTTTTCAGTAAGAAGGAGGCCAAGTCGCGCCTCATAAGGTGGATTCTCCTCCTCCAGGAATTCGACTTGGAGATCAAGGACAAGAAAGGGACGGAGAATGTCGTCGCCGATCATCTATCTAGGTTGTCTACTTTCGACCCGGATGCCACTCCTATTGATGACTCACTCCCTGAGGAGCATCTTTTCTCTATCTCTTCTGCTTGGACTCCATGGTATGCCGACATCGATAACTATCTCACGTGCGCCATCGTACCCCACAATGTGTGTTATCAGCAAAAGAAGAAATTGTTTCATGAAGTCCAGAAGTTCTATTGGGATGACCCTTATCTGTACAAGACTTGCAATGATGGGGTGATTCGGATGTATATTCCCGAAAGAGAGGCGACCTCCATAATTTCTCATTGTCATGATCAACAATGCAAAGGCCATGCAAGTTCTTATAAGACCACGGCGAAGATTCTCCAAAGTGGATTCTATTGGCCGACTCTTTTCAAGGACACTTATTCTTATGTCCAGGCCTACGATAAGTGCCAGAGGACGGGAAACATATCCAAGAGAAACGAAATGTCGTAGCATTACATCCTAGAAGTCGAGATCTTCGATGTTTGAGGAATCGACTTCATGGGGCCGTTTCCCTCTTCATATGGTAACCAGTACATCTTGGTGGCCGTGGACTATGTATCCAAGTGGGTGGAGGCGATAGCTGTCGGCTCCTGTCAAAACAACGACGTTAGGATCGAATGAAGAGTAGAGGCTTACGCTTGCGTACGCGGCACCGTAATCTCTGAACTTCGCCCTTGGATTCGCCACAACGGTCAGTACTTCGTCACAGAGGATCGAAGCAACGTTTCACCGCCTAAATCTCTATTTAGAAGAGGATTTTAATGGAAGTGAGAAGAAGAACACAAGTTGCCTTATGCAAACTTATGGCATGGTTAGATTAGTGTAAAAGGCATACCCGTGGGTCCTATTTATAGGCCTTAGGGGTAGTTATTGTAGGAAATAACCACTTATAAGCTTATTAGCCTATATTAGCCCTTTTACTTATCCTCTTCTTCATTCACTTATCAAGTGCCTTATGCACTTATAAAGTGACTTTTTCCCCTTATCGGTTGGTCCTTTTCACATGAGAAAAGGTTCCCTTCGTGCATGCTTTCATGCACGTGACATCTGAGGTCCGTATACCCTCATACATCCCCTCATGGGTGTATTCATGTCGTCCATATCCAACATCTCCTACTCACACTTGAGGGGATTGTAAGGAAACATCTTTCCTTTAACTCTTCTGTTTATCATACCGAGAAATAGGCCGTGTGACCGTCATGCGCATAGAGTCTGTTGTTGTGCACTTGTTAGAGATACACAACACTCCTCGAGGTGCAAAGTTGAGTAGATCAACGCATGCTTTACCCTAGATTATTTCTTCACATTTCTTATACTTTATATTCAACAATTGAATCCAATCTGGATTACAATTGGCTGGCCAGCTTTGAATCTTTAAAGTCCAAATGTGAATATGAAATTAATCTTCCTTTTCTTGTGATCCTTTCGATCTTGACTTGACTCGCTTTTCTAACATGCCCCGCCGGACCGAATTGACCATAGTCTATAAGCAACATGCTAAGATAGCAATCACCCAGTCAAATCTAAAGGAACCAATTAGAGTCCATAAGGGTAATGAGTTAAGACCCATGTGGTCTTTGGGTCTCACATAATAGTAAACTGACGTGCGTTTATATTTCATATATTTACGCACGTTTTCTTCCGTGTTTTTCCGTATTTTACCGCCGTCTTATATTCGTTTTCTCGTGTTTTCTTGTGTTTTCTTGTTTTCTTTCACTTTTCCATGTTTTTTGTATTTTGCAAGAATTTTCCAGCATTTGGGACATAAAATGACGATATCATGAGTCCCCGGAGCAACGGGAGGTGTCACGCGTGATCCGGGGGGTCAATCGACGAAGATCGCCTCTTTCAGCCCCTCACCCGACCGGTTGGTCACTTCCAACCGATCGGGTGATGCACGCGTGCACCACCCGGACACATGTTGGAACGGCCAAGAAGTCACCCGGTCGGTTCAGTGACCGGTTCAAACGCCCCAATTCTCGGGAATTTGGAGCTGAATTCCAACCGATCGGGTGACATCTCACCCGATCGGTTCATCTGTAGCCGATTCCTCCGATCGACGACCCGGTCACGCCACCCGCTCTCCTCTGCGCCCGGTTGAAGCTCCCGAAGGCGAAGCAACAAGCTGCTCACCCGATCGGTTGACATTTCAACCGATCGGGTGGCCTTTTCGTCCCCTTTCGCGCACCGCTGCTCATTCATTGAAGATCTGCTATCATTCCAGAAGGATTTTGGGTGATCTCTTATTTTTCTAGCATCGGCATCGTCGTTAGCTTTCCAACGATAGGTCACATGCCCAAATCCGATTTTTCTAGATTTTTCTGGAATTTTCTAAGCGCAACTATGTGCTGAAATTGGCTGCAGTCTGAAATTTCACTTCAACCGATCGGCTGGGAGTCCAACCGATCGGTTTAAGTCAATTTCAGCAGTTTCGTAGTCTCTGTTTTTCCCACCCGATCGGGTGAACTTTCACCCGATCGGGTGGGCCGTTTTTGACAGTTTTGGACCCGAACCGGTTGGGTTTTGAGGGGGCTTATAAAAGGGAAGTTGGAGCACGACTTGGAGACATTCTTCTCTAGTTTTTTGGGCTTTTTCAGCCCCTTTGTTGGGAGGCTTAGGGTAGATTAGATTAGGTCTTTGCTCAATTAATCTTGTGCCGGATTGTTGGATTCGAATCAAGATAAGTATTTCTTTCTCTTGTTTTCCATTATTTTGTGTTGTATTTGTTTTGCTTCATGATGATTGTTTGTATGTCTTTTGTGTTGGTTGTTTACATGTTTTTCACCATCGAGTATTATTGATGAACCCTAATACGGGTTAGAGTAGGATTGATGCTTGGGTTGTTTCATTTGACTTGGTTGAATGGCATGTGTTCGATGAAATGCGTCAATGGAGATTTCTAGCGATCTGGGTCCAATTCGTACGACGACACACTAGTTGTGTTGGGGGTTGGGGTCCGGTGCTTGTCCAGTCAAGATCCTCTTCGATGTATTGCTAGAAATCACATTTGACCTATTTGGCCATTAGGGTTACGCGGGGGTGTTTCATTGTTATTGGCGGGAGAAAGACCGCCTCTGACCGCCGGGCCAAAGGGGAATAAACTTGGCGGTTGACTCCCTAGCCACAGCTCACGCCCCTAGTGTAGACATCGAGCCCTCGCGTGTGGGAACAGCTTGGACGAAGTGTTGGGAGTTATCATTGTGGCCTTAATGCTCCCGGTTGCGGAAGGTGTTAATGGACATGAGAATGCACACCGTCCGGAACCGGGTAGGCCTAGCGTACTTGGCACCGACCTGAATATCGGGCCATGGACGCTAGGTACCACCTTTTGGGGCAATGTCTCACCCTGGGTCAAGTCAAATGCCTAGTGTCATGAATGCTCTAGCCCATGTGTAACGACCACTTTTCGTTGTACGTTGTTCGTGCACGTGCTTTTGACCGTGCACGTGTTTACTTTAGACTTTGTTTGTTTGTTGACACTTTGTTGTGATATGCCGTTATGAACGTCTCTGAGAGTATTAAATAGTGGCACTATTTTGGAACGACATTTCTAGAGTCGTTTTCCCACAATTTAATCTTATTCGATGAGACGTTGCGATTTTCACTTTTTCTCGGGAGACGTTTCTATTTTTAGTTTCTTCGTCCAACGTCGAAATTGAGATCCGTCTTCTTAGTTAGCTCACTTTCGTCATCACGATCACCACCATATTTATTTTATAATTTTTGGAGTTTATTTGACAACTTTTATAATTTTAACAAGGTTTATAATATTTTTAATAATTAATTTTTATATTAATTTCAGCCAAAGAAAATTTATTTGAGCCAATTTCCAGCTCATTTGGGCCCCACCTAAGCCTTGGGTGAGTTGGAGTTGGTGAGATTTGAATTTTAAATTATTTTAAACTCCTAATCTCATTAGGATTAGCCCTAGACCAAGTCAACTCATCTACACTATATAAACAACCTCTAGGAAGACCTATTTTCGCAAGAAAATAACCCTAGCCGCTTCCAAAACTCAAATTTGACGTTGCGACGAATCGTCGCAACGTTGCGACGAACATTCCCCGCAACGACCGAGCCAAACACCCCAAATCCCCCGCACCGACCGGCAGCTTCCCCTGCTCATCCGCTCCGCCCGCACTGCAGCAGCCATCGCTCCGCATTTCCCGTGTCGTACCGAGAGAAGCTCTCGGTCAGACCGGTCGCCCGCTCCGCACATCCGCATCGCCCCGCACCCGCTCGCAAGCCCGCTCCGCACACCGCTTTCCCACGTGCCTGACCGAAGCCCCCGCCCGCTCACGCCCGCATCGCCCCGCGTTGCAATGTTGCAACGTTGCAACGCACCCGCCTAGCGCCCGACCGGCGCTGTATCCCGCTCCGACCGAAGCAAAGCCCCGCACCAAGCTTCCGCCCGCACCGCTGCACACCCCCAAGCGCTGCAACCCCGCTCCCCTAGTGCCCGACCGACGGAGCTCACTGCACCGAGGCTGTACGACCAAGAGCCAAACGTCGCAACCCCGCACCCGTCGCACCACTTGCCACCGCGGGCCCCCCAAGTTCTCCAGAGGTATTGTGGGTCCCCTATTGGTCCCTAGGACTACTGTGTGCCCCACCTAGGTGCTTTCTCTCCGACGATTTGCCGCGTACGACGTTGCGACACGTCGTAGCCCGTCGTCGCACATGCTAGCTTTGGAATCTGGACTCGTTGCTCCTGTTGATGCCTTTCCAGCGAGGAAACTAATTTTGAATCAGGACTTGGAGCGCGTTCTCTTATTCCAACCCCTGGCGTCGCTACCCGACGCCAGTGTAGCTTTCGCGTCGTGTAGAGGTAACGCTTTGCACCCTTAGGACCCCCAACCTATTGCCTGTTAATCAAGACTAAAATTGATGTTTTTAAAACGTTTTAAATGTTTTAAATTCACTAATCAAGATTAATAATATGGACTTTAGGCCGGTGGACTTGTGCACGTAGGTTAATTGTGACGTTGGACTCGTTGGACGGTGTGCTCAGACATTGTACTTGCAGGCAAGTGAAACTTGCCAACTCTTGTGTAGGGCCATGTTTTTAGGCCACTTCCTTGCTTTTAGCGTAAAAGAGACTAATCAGTGAAATGATAGCTGGCTAGACGCCTATTTGATCTAGTTTGACAACGAAACTAGATCCGTCACCTTAATTGATCTAGCTTGACAACGAAGCTAGATCCAACCCTTTAACTTGTTGATCATGCATACTAAACTGTCATGTTTACTTTCCTTACCTGTACGCTTTACTACTTGCCATGTCATGACATCCATGCATTGAATGTTGCATTCGTAGCACACGCTACATACTTGTACTTGCTTGTCCTGGCTAGGTGCACCACTATGCCATCATGAAAAACACTTCCTGGCTCGTGATCCAGAAGAGAGCATTACCGTTCGGGGGTAAGGCCCTGGCTCGATACACGTGGGAGGGGTAAGAGTTAAGCGGCCAATCAGCTGGGAGTCTGCCTGATCAGCAACTGCAGCTGTAAGGCGTAAACTATGGGTTTGGGGTGGAGTTAAGCGACCACTCAGTGTGAAAGAAAGCAATTTCAGCTGTAAGGCGTAAACTCTGCACATGACATGAAAATGTGACTAGAGAAATCCTTGTAAATGTTAATAGCCTTGCCACACTTGTCATGCCATGCTAGTTTACTTGTTGTTTTCCTTACCTGCTGCACTCATACTATAACTGCCATGTCATTGCATACTTTAAGAGCTGCTAGGTTGTCTTGCTTTATCCTCAGTTTCCTTGCACAAGTCTCTTGTAGACTTGCTGACATGTGCCCCTTGCTCTTTTGGGTGTCAAATGTTAGACCCTGAGCCAGAGATCGTTGCTGAGTACGTGGTGTTTTGCTGACTCTGAGCCTGAGTCCATGTCTACCCAGGAGGAGTTTTGCGGACACCTGTGACCTTTCTTGGTGACCTAGCTGAGCTTTCCTTGCTTTAGGTTTTGTTGTTAGTTGTCGGTGCGTGGCACATTGGTTTTGTACGCTGTACTTTTGTTGGCCATGTTTGGGCCTTTAAACTCTTTTCTTTTCAGCCTGGTGGCTATTTCTGTGATGTTGAAACTTATTTTATGGATATTGTGAGATATCTCTTTTGTCTCATTTCATTATTGTTATCTTTGTTTCGTTCGCGTTGCAAGGACCTGCAGTTAAAAATTTGATTGACGCTTATCGGACTTGCAGCTTTGCAGCTTCAAGTCTGAGCGGACCTTCTCACGCATCGCCTCCATATTTTTGGGAAGCGGGGCATGACAGGTTTTGTTGGTGGCCCATGCAGGTCCAGTCTTGCAATTGCGAATTAACGGAACAACGATAATAACGGAATGTCCATTAAATAAATCGCAACATCCGAGTCATAAGCCCTGAGTCTAGTCGTTTTCTTATGACACTAGGTGATAAGAAGACTTGGTTAGACGTCTGTGCTTACTAGTTAGAGGCCTCTGATTGTTAGTTAGACTCCTTGCCAGCAATTGATTTAATCGTCATAGGAGTTACCTTAGTGGTTCTTGTCTAACTCTGACCATATTAGACTTCTAGAATTTCCTTCATTCGTTCGCTTGGGTTCATCGATTTCGGACCAAGCTGAACGCATTTCATTACCGTCTAGCTCCTTAGAAGGTCTTAGCGCTTAGTTCTTAATCCTTAGTTGGACGACCGTAGGAGTTTCCCCGTAGATTCTCCTGATTCATATCCTAGGCGTATGTATGTTTTGATCATCCGACCAATTTCCTTGCCTCGATTCACGAGATCGCCTCATGACGATCGTCGTCAATCTTCGAACCTCTCCATTACAAACCTTGAATCTTCTGAAAGTATTTTTCGATTTACTCTTTTCCTAAGTTTAAATTTGTTCAATTTTTTAATATATATATATCTTATATTTCATACTCCTTCGTTGACTTGAACTCTTAAAACTTTTTTTGAAAATTTGAAAACTAGCTTATGGTATTTTCCCAGCCTACACTTTTGTACCTATGCAAATACACTTCCTCTCATATATTAATTTTATTCTGAACTGTACTTTTAATTTGTCCAATTCGACTTATAATTTTCTGTTCTTATTTATGCCATTCAAATGACACAACGCGCTTACTTTAATATACTTTTCAAGTCACATGGAAATTCAGCTTTCAGCAAGTTGATTTTATGCTCATAGTTTTCCCTATTTCAGATTTTGTAAAATTACTATTTCACAACCATTTCCTAATCTGGACCTTCCATAGTTTGGTTTTAAAGCTTATTACCAATTTCGATAATTCTACTACTAAGTTAATATTATCTTTCCGTGCACCATACATACCTTCAATTATTTTTATATCCGTACCAGGTTCGTGTGCTCGTATATTAAGAACCTTGTGTAAATCAGTTTCTCATTTTGGCAAACCCTGGTTCTCTAAAAGTAGTTTCAATATTGATTATTTTAAATTTTCCATAATCTAAAAGTTTTGAAAGCATTTAACATGAGTTTAAATTCTTCCGTTACTTGATTTCATTCTTTGACTTTCAAAACTTTTGACAACATTATATTAAATTACCGACGTACAAAATTTTCTAAACCACGTCCTTAATATTCGTGTAAATGATTTTACTTCCTTTTATAATGATTTTATATAGATCAATAGACCATTTTCTCTTATTATGAATATTCGACTCAAACTTAATTTGAACAACTCGTTTTATCAATCTCCAATATTTCTTTACAGACGAGGATTTCAACTTTTGAAGTACAACAATTTTCAAACTCCACGTGTTTTAGCTTATGTTATTTACCCTATTTTCTTTTCTGTATCCTATATAAGCATCACTACATCTCCCTTCCCTCAACCTAAACATCACCATTGAGTCAACGTTTCGTCTAACCAAGCTGTCTCCTTGTAATCGTCCTATCTGAACTCGTCCTTATCGATCCTTCCCTCGTCACGCTCTCGACCTCGACCTCCCTTTATTGCTTAGGCTTTAGTGCCCGTCAATGTCTGTGACAACCCTAAGTTGTTAGTAGGCCCTTGGACCTTGTGATGTAGTCGTAGTGCATGTACATAAGTTGTGTACGTGGGTTTGAATGAGTATAACCCCATAGTATATTGATGCTTGCCTACTGTGTGGTATATATATATATATATATACTCGGAGTTATTCGTGATATTATGAGGTTGCTTGTGTGTTAGTATTTCTAGATTTGTGTGTGGTTAGATATACCATACTAGGGATGCATGTGTATATGAGAGTTAGTGTTGGAATATCTAATGGAGTTTAGGTAGTTAGAGATACTTATAATGGTTGAAATGAAATGATTGGTAAAGCTATGTGAATGCTAAGTGTGATAATAATAGGTGTATGTATAGTTAAGAGAGTAGGCCTACTATATGACCCATATGTTAGTACGTATGAGTATGTGCTCGTATGTAGGTATGTATGTGCTTAGAGATAAGTAGGTAAGTATTTGCTACGTGAGTATGTATGTGACATACATATGGTAGTAGGATTATAATTTTGATTGGTATTGCTTGCTTTTACGGGATGTTGTATGCGTGCATACCGTGAGGTATACACGACTATTGCACATCTTAATTACGTATGTATAGATGTGTTAGTATACTAATTATAGGTAGTAGGCTATGGTGTGAATATATATGTTACATGTGTGTGACTATACGAAGAATGCATATGTATTAGGGAGTGTATTATAATTATACGTGTGCTGATGTCTATATTATTATTATTATGGTATATAGAGTGATTGAACTATGTGAGTATTACCGGACTAAATATTAAGTGTGATTGACTTATGAAATGTATATGGTTGTATTGGTAGATATATATATTAGAGTGGTATTGGTATAGGTATAAATGCCGTGTTACGTATATAGAATATTCTGATATGTGTTTTGAGTCTCACTCAAGCTTGAGTGGGTATACTCTAAGTATATTGTGATGTATGTCTGTAGTTTGAATATAGCGATGTTTGATGTATGTGTAGTAATAGGAGTGCTTGTGCCTGGTTGTGTTATGCACATGATTGTGGGTCGCTTCACCAGTATATAGTTATAGGTGTTGGTCTTGTGGTATAGTTAATTACTAAGGACTTGCCCGTGTGAACGTATGTGTGCTAGCTAAACTAGGTGTGTAGATGAACTGGATATATGATGGTATGATTGGTGTATGTAAATGAAATGTTAGCGTGTATGGGTGTGCACCATGCACGGGTAAGTATGTGCTTAGTTATAGTTATTGGTGACTATGGTATATGTGTTGTGTCGTAAATACAGTTATAGGACCGTATGTGATGTGAATACATGGTGAACTAATTACATTTGAATGACTATATATTGTGAAACTATAGTAGTGGTGAATGCTGATCGCTCCGGAATGTAACCCAAAAGTGCGACCGTGTAGTTTTACCGCAAGCGCACGGTGTAGCGGCGAGCGGGTTATCGAACACAGGGAGGACGAATGAAAGTGCTTGCTCCGAACAACCTGGCTATTAAGAACAGAAAAGAGAGAATTTTGCCATTGGCGATCCTATCACAATCGTCAGACAAAGTACGAAGATATCAAATCAAATAAAAGACGCCTAGGGAATGGGGAATCCCCGCCACTCACCGTATTTCGTCAATGAGGTTCATTGGTATCAAAATTGCTAGAATAAAATTACGGATGAACTAGTTGCAACTGAATGTAAAACCTAGCTCACGCTCTCGCGCTGTTGCCGGTCTATAGCTATCCTAGGTTCTTGTCCAATCTCTTGCAAACCCTAGCCTAGGCAAGCTAGCATTAGGATCAACATCATCGTTCAATCGCGCCCCGAGCCCACTCTCGTGCAAACTCGGACCACGACCTAGGTTGGGATAGTTCCTACACGTCCAATCTCTTGCAAACGGGTATCGGCACGAAATTGCAATCGAGAACCCTAGTATCGGTCCAATCTCTTGCAAACCGATACTACGGAAATTCGATTCCAACCCAATTCGGATTTCTAGGGTTTCCTATCGAATTGGGATCCAATCTCTTGCAAATCCCAATTGATATGAATACCTAGCTATCCGTAGTAAATCGATCCCAAACTAACCCTAATAGGCAATTCTAGCAAAATTCCTACCAATTCATCACAAATCTGAAATTGGGCTCGTAGGGTTCATCCCCACGCCCCAAGACGTGAAGACTACTCACAATTCATAGCACAAATACAAGAATAATCAATGAAATTAACAAGAGAATTCATCACAATATTGAGATAAGCAATAAAAATAGTATTTTTAGAGGGGAGAGACACAAACCAATGGAGTTCTTCAAATAATCCAACAAAAATCAACTTTTGTCTCCTCTCCAATCACAAGAATAAGGCTAAAAAGTTAATCTAAAAAGCTGCAAAAATCTAAGAAAAAAGCCCTCTAACCTAGGGTAAAAACAGGGGTTAAATACCCCCCAAAATCGTCCAAAAAACTGTGACCAAAATGCCCCTGCGCAGCCTGAAATCCGCAATTTTCGCTACAGGCAACGCGTCGCACTCGGCCGAGTGACAAAAGTCGCTCGGCCGAGTGAGAAACCCTGTAAATTTCCAGTAAGTCTGGGTCTTCGGGGGTCTTCACTTCGGGGGCCGCTCGGCGGAGTGAGTTGTCGTCACTCGGCCGATGGCTTCTTAGTACTTGGGCGGTCGGCATTTGCCACTCGGCCGAGTGGGTCTTCTGAAGCTCAGGCAGACGAAAAACAGTAAGTTGGCGATTTTTGATGGGCTTCGTCTGAGTGCCACTCGGGCGGACCGGGTCTCGTCACTCGGCCGATGTGGCTTCCGATGCTCGGTCGAGTGCACATATAAAACGTGTCCGATCTGGTCGGCCGAGCGGTGTCTCGCTGGTCGGCCGAGTGACTCCTTCACTCGGCCGAGTGAGACACCAAAAATGCCCAAACAGCTTGTTTTGGCCTCCTCGTCGCTCCTGCGACGTTCTTTCTTCTTCCGCTCCTCTCCAATGGCGAAATACCCCTCGGGGAGGTCGTCGGTGACACTCTGGAGTAGGCGTATCTCGAGATCACTCCAAATCGCTCCAAATCACCTGAAATACGACAAAAACAACAAATCGTGAAAAGCATCACAATTTCATCGATATATCGTGAAAAACATGATTTGGGCGATCTAAACGGCATGCAAACATGCGGGAAAAAAGTGTAAAATATGGAGTGATCAAAATCCCCCAAGCTTACCTCTTACTCGTCCTCGAGGAAGATAAGTAAAAGGCGAACCCGGTGGATTTCGAAAACGAAAACGTCGGAAAAATGGAAAACTAAAAAAAACGAAGAAGAAAGAAGAAAGAAGGAGGGAAGCTGCTAGATCGTTTTCTCAGGACGTGGGTTTTGCTTAATCATATAGCATGCACCGAATGTCAAACACATGTCAAAGAATTTTATTTTGATATCATAGTGTAAAGGTGCAAATAGAAATAGATAACCCACGAACAATGATATAATCATGAAAAACAGAATAATTTTAGAATTAACATCGTCTGAATCATTTAAAGCGGTATACAAATCGCAGATCACACACTTTTCAATTGAACTCTTTCTAAGAGGAGTAAAAGAAAATCACACCGTTGAATAGAAAGAATAGATAAGCATGGAGTTTATGAAATGAGTGCTAGGCATAGATTTCTGGACTTCGTAAAGCTAAAAAAAATCTCACCGAGTATATAATATTACTTAGCCTAGGTTGTCGTGCAACGTCAAGTAGTCACTCTCTCACACATCAATGGATTCCCTCCCCCAAGCTTATCTATAAGCGTGGTGGCATAAAAAATATTTACATCCCCATTTCGATAAAGCTCCAAAAGCAACAAAAATAAAAAACAAAAAGAGGGAAGAAAGAGAGATCATGAGATGGGATCGGTTATTGAGATTTTTCTCTTTTCTCTCTTTTTTTTTCTTTTACTTTTTCTCTCTCTCTCTTTTTTTTTCAAATAGCATATACACACAATGATCCCAACTCAAAGAGAAGTAAGAACATACAAGAATTTTTTTCTTTTTCTTTCTTTGGTTTTGGGAAATTTGGAGCTAGGAATTAATAGCGGGGGAAATGACATATAATAGAATCGCTAAGGGGAGATTCACCAATGATTTTAAAATAGAGAAATGATGTTCAAGATTTGTGGAGAAAGAAATAAATATATCTCTCGGTTCACTCTATATGACGTGCACGACAACTTCAGCAGGGTAATCTAATCTACTCAGTTTCGATCACAAAAAAGCTAACTAATCCAGATTTATCATAGCTAACATCATTCAATCATCCTGAAGTGAAATGTACAAATCATGCATATAGAAGTGATATAGGAAAAGAAAACGGTACTCCAAATATAAGCATTCAATGCGTTAATCTTGGTGTGTTTTCTGCGATAGCATACATATGAATATTCAGACTCAGCTAATAATAAAATCTCATACATTTTCATGTGGAAAAAGTGTGGGTTACTATCTCCAAATGCAAGGCAAATCACAGCATATGATACCAGAAATAAAATCTAAGACATGAAAAATATAGCATGCATATAGAGAAAGCTAACTCCACGTCATCATCATCACAGAAAAGTCATCTCTAGCATGAGATGAAAAAGAAATAAAGATAAAGGGAAAATGAAACTCATTGCAATGCAACACACAAAGAAAATAAGAAAAACATGATGCATGGTAAAAAGAAGAAAAAAGGTGATGAAGATGAGTGCAAATGCGGAAAATGGCGCGAAAAACTAAAATAAAGGTGATAAATCGAAAGGAACGTGAGGACTCACTCCCCCAAGCTAAATGGCACAGTGTCCTCAATGTGCGAAGTGTGGCACAACGAGAGACAAGTAATGTGAGGGGTAAGTGAGGATGCATGCATGGGGAAAAAGAAAATAGAATAACAAAAGAAAAATAAGAAATAAAAAAATGATGCGGACATGATGCATGCAGATATACGAGTGATACAGATATAAAGGTGTGACACCAAAAACTCTCCCGCTCTCCCAAAAATGATATATAAATATATGATCAAAATGTGCATCCAAAAACAGTGAGGAGAGGGTGGGGTGGGTAAAAATCAACAGGACCCAGCAGATACGGGCAGCACAACGGCAAAAGGAATCGATGGCATCAAGGGTGCCTAAGAAGGTGGTGCTGCACCGTCCCCGTCCTGAGGCGGATGAGGAGGAGGAGGTGGAACAGACTGCTGAGAGGGTGTGGGTGTGGAAGTGGCAGCAGGCTGGGTGTGTGCAGGAGTGGGGGTGGGGACCTGTTGGGTGGACGTGGGTACACGGGGGAGCCGCTCGAGGACCTGGGTAAGGCAGTAGTGAATCTATGGAAGCAGGTCGAAGCAGCCAGCCATCGCGGAGACGGTGGAGGACAGGGTCCTAAGGTCGCCTCTGAGGCCACTCACCGCCCCCTCGAGAGCACGAATGCTCTGAAGTACAGTGTCAGGGGGAGGTGGTGCAGAGGGACGCACCGGTCTGTGATGTGCAGGTCGGGGCTGGCGTACTCTGGTGGCGTAGGTGATGGGCTCAGTAGGGAAGGGAACGAAAGGTGCTGCGCTCGCAAATGTGGGCCTGACCTCAGTGTGAGGCTGGGCAGGACGGTAAGAAGTGGAGGCAGCAGCAACGAAAGAGGAGTGCAAAAGTGGCGACGAGGCAGACAGAGAGGTCGGTGACACAGAAGTGTGGACAGACGCCACGACACTCTCAGAGAATACAACGGCGGTGGAGACAGAGGTGGAGACCACGGTCTCCACGGCGGTGGCAAAAGAGGGCTCTCCGCACTGAACTATAGTCGGCTGGCGCTTGGGTGGGGCAGAGGAAACGGGCTGGCAGACAGAGGGCCAGTGGTGGTGGTGGCAGGCGTGGAAGCAGTGGAGGTGGGCTCAGCTAGGATACTCCCGACACCGACAGCAGTGTGGACAGAGGTGTCGGGAGCAGCAGAAATATCAGGGATAGGTTGAGGGACCACAGGGGTCAACAGGGGCAGCGGGCTCAGCAGGTGCGACAGGGTCTGCGGGGGCAGCTTGGGCAGCGTGGGCCTGCTCGGCCTCCTCGGCCTCGAGCACGTATGCGGCTGGGATCAGAACATCCATCGCAGGGAGCCAGTCCACCTGGGCCGGTGCAATCTGAGTCCGAGCTGGGCTCGGAAGAATCATGTAATCGACACCGAAGGGGCCGTGCAGCCAGACCCATTGTCGCTCACCGTGCAGACGAAGCATCTTCATCCGGGCCATAACATCTATGGACAGTGAAGTGGGGCCCGGTGCTCGTCGCAGGTCGTCAGGAAAGTCCTCGCCTGTCATAAGGGCGAGCAAGGTGATCAGGCCGCCGCAGCATATCGGTAAGCGAGCACCCACCGATACGATGATGCGGTCCAAAAACCAAGCCGTGACATCAATCACGATGGCGGGGACCAACTCATCGCCCTCCCTAGATAGAGCTCTGGGCCGTGTCATCGCGTAGAGCATATAGAGCTCCGGCGTGGACATCGTGCCCGGCTCATATCTGGCCAAAAACGTAGTCGCCATGAGGCGCTGAGCTATACGGAGGCAAGGGTGGACGATGGCCGAGGCCTTGGCCCTACTAGGGTCAAAGGCAGCGTGAAGACCCGTAATCCGGGCCCAGAAGGCGCCGGCGTCGAAGGACGGTGGGGGGATATGTGTGGGGGCGTAACCACGGTCGGCCCCGGGGACGTCAGGCCACGAGAAGAAAGCTCTCATTATACCGAGAGTGACCTGGCACTCTCGGTCCATGAACCGAAACGAGCATCCCTCGTCGGTCCGGGCGATCGAACTAAGAACCTCAAGTGTCGGACGGATAAACGTGTTCGCCGACACCTGGAAGAAATCTCGCCAGCCCACATTGTCGTACAACGTGAGCATCCCCTCGAGTACCCCCAGGCGTCCTAGGTCTGCAAGGTGTGCGAACCTGGAGGCTACGATCGAGCGCTGGGAGATACGCTCGAAAGCGACGCGGTGTGCGTCGTCTCGGAACGTAATCCCGAGCGGCCCGACAAGTGGAGCCGGAGGCGGTGGTACGGGCTGTGACATGGCAGGGAGTGGCTGTGCGGGCTCTGCAGGCTGTGCGGGGTGTGCGGGGCCTGCAGGCTGTGCTGGGTGTGTGGGGTGTGGTGGAGAAGGCGGAGGAGAGTCCTCCACCTCGTGGGAGGGGCCGGCATCAACCGACCGCTTCCGCTTGGCGGAAGCTCTCCTTGATCGCGGTCGTGTCCGGGGCGGCATATGGGCCCCGAACGCTCACCAAAACCAATAAAAATGCGGCGTGCGTAAAATAAAGGAAAGAATATACCACGACACGCCGCGAGTGCAAAGCTATGGAAGCGTGCGAAGACGACGCCTCCACGTAGCCCAAATCAGTCCCTGGAAGCTCCCCTGGGCTCCCCTAAGCTCCCAAATATAACCTGCGCATGAAATGGAGATATCAGCGAGTAATATTCAATACGTATGGGCCATTAGGGGTATAATAGATAGAAATTGAAATTAATTCGGGTTTGGGGTTCGTTAAGCACATGGATCCTTGAAAAATACACAAAAGAGGAGAAAATAGGCTAAAAATGGGGTTACCGGAGTCGGCCGGAGCAGTGGCCGCCGGCGGAGACTCGGGCGAGGTGCGGCGGCGGCTCGGCCGGCAAAGGGCGGCCGAGCGACGGCGGCGGGTCGACGATCGGGCGAGCGAGGGGGAAGTTCGGGCGCTGGGGAATGCGAGAAGTCGGGGCGCGATCGGTTTAGTTCGTTTCGAAAAACGCGCCCCCCGGCCCCTTTTTATAGTAAAAGTTACGACTCGGCCGAGGGACTGTGTCGCTCGGCCGAGTGAACTCATCGGAAAATTCCTCCCCGCTTACGCTTCGGCCGAGTGGCCTTGCCACCCTCGGTCGAGTGGAGTAAGTCCATTCGGCCGAGTGGCTCAAGCTACTCGGCATGACTCGCCCTAGGAGCGTATCAGTTTTACTCGGCCGAGTGAATATATCTACTCGGCCAAGTAGCAGTTATACTGAAATCAGGAAAATAAACAGAGAGTTGGGTACATCAGACTTCCCTCGTTCGTGAGCGGCTCGGCCGGACGAACTTGTGTGCTCGGCCGAGTGACTAGTATGCTCGGCCGAGTGAGCCTTGTTTTCTGCTGTTTGTCTTCGTTTGGGCTCTAAACTTTGTTTTTCTTCCTCCAGTCGATTTCATCTTCCTCCTAAGCATCGAGCGCCTTCCTGGAGCGCTCCTCGTCGCCTCGTGCATCCTCCTCATGATGGATTTCCCTATCTCCTCTCCTGTCAGGAAAAATAGGACCCGTTATCACAAAATTTTTGGGCGAACGACTCAAAACACTAAAAATTTCTAAAACAAAAATAAAGGAAAAGTAGAAATAAAGCTATAACCGTCGGGTTGCCTCCTGACAAGCGCTCGTTTAAGGTCGTGAGCTCGACCCCCTATGATTTTCAATTAATGCGGGATGTTTGGTGCATAGGAGATGCACCCGTCAAACTTTCCGGGGAGAACGCTTGGATTCGGAAGTTGCGGCGGCGTGTTCTCCCTCGGTGGTCTCTCGTCTCGAATAGTGTTGTGGGGTGGCTCCCCCAAGCTAGCAATTGCTCCAGTCCTCGGCTTCACCGGTGACGCCGATTTCCGTGCCGGCTGAGCTTTCTTTGGAGACTTTATCTTCGAGAGCTTGCAGAGCTCTCGGATCCTTGCGACATCAGCGTCGCCTTCATCAATTTTAGCGGAGAAGTCGGGGAATTCATTCATCTTTCCTTCTTGGTCCAAATCCGGCCCTTCTTCGAAATCTTCTTTGAATAGAGCGCCGATTGAGTGGGGGATCGCTTCCTCAATTATCTTGTCAAGGAGGTCCATATAGTCCAGCTCCTCGTGGTAAGGCATGTGTTTCATTGCCTTAGGAATATGAAGCTCCACCTCAATGTTGCCGACATTCAATGTTAGGGTTCCTTCTCGTATGTCGACGATGACACCGACGGTGGCGATGAACGGTCGTCCAAGTATCAACGACGTGTCTCCCTCCTCCTTAACATCCATAATCACGAAGTCGCAAGGCAAGCATATGCCCCCCGGGACTTGTAGCGGGATGTCCTCTGCAATCCCTACCGGCCTTGTGATCCGCCCATCGGCTAGTTGTATCCGCATGTCGGTAGGCTTCAATTTTGTCCCGGTGTTTAGCCTTTGAAACATGGATAGAGGCATGAGGATAACACTAGGCCCTAAATCCACCAATGCCTTTGAATTTTGTCCAAGTATCCACCAATGTCCATTAACACCTTCAATTTTGTCCCGGTGTTGACTCCCTAACCACAGCTCACGCCCCTAGTGTAGACATCGAGTCCTCGCACGTGTGAACGGCTTGGACGAAGTGTTGGGAGTTATCATTGTGGCCTTAATGCTCCCGGTTGCGGAAGGTGTTAATGGACATGGGAATGCCCACCGTCCGGAACCGGGTAGGCCTAGCGTACTTGGCACCGACCTGAATATCGGGCCATTGACGCTAGGTACCATCTTTTGGGGCAATGTCTCACCCTGGGTCAAGTCAAATGCCTAGTGTCATGAATGCTCTAGCCCGTGTTAGCGGGGATTCATTTCGTGTCTTTTTATTTCTTTCCTTTATTTCTACACTTCCACCCATATCATCCGCGTAGCTAGCACACAACCTTGGCGAGGCTAGTAGCCATTCAAGCCATCCACCTCCCTGAGTTCGATTAACCCGCACCCTACACTAACCGGGTGGGTCTTCTGAAGCTCAGGCAGACGAAAAACAGTAAGTTGGCGATTTTTGACATGCGTCGTCTGGGTGCCACTCGGGCGGACGGGATCTCGTCACTCGGCCGATGTGGCTTCTGTCGCTCGGCCGAGTGCACGTATGGAGCGTATCCGATCTGGTCGGCCGAGCGATGTCTCGCTGGTCGGCCGAGCAACTCCTTCACTCGGTCGAGTGGGACACCAAAAATGCCCAAACAGCTTGTTTTGGCCTCCTCGTCGCTCCTGCGACGTTCTTTCTTCTTTCGCTCCTCTCCAACAGCAAAATACCCCTCGGGGAGGTCGTCGGTGACACTCTGGAGTAGGCGTATCTCGAGATCACTCCAAATCGCTCCAAATCACCTGAAATGCGACAAAAACAACAAATCGTGAAAAGCATCGCAATATCGTCGATATATCGTGAAAAACATGATTTGGGCGATCTAAATGGCATGTAAACATGCGGGAAAAAGGTGTAAAATAAGGAGTGATCAAAATCCCCCAAGCTTACCTCTTACTCGTCCTCGAGGAAGATAAGTAAAAGGTTAACCCGGTGGATTCGGAAAACGAAAAATGGCGAAAAATGAAAAATGAAAAACGGAGAAGAATGAAAAACGAAATAAAAATAAAGAAGAAAGAAAGAAGCGAAAAGGGAAGCTGCTAGATCATTTTCTCAGGACGTGGGTTTCACTTACTCATATAGCATGCTCCGAATGAAAAATACATGTCAAAGAGTTTTATTTTGATATCATAGTATAATAGTGCAAATAGAAATAGAAAACCCACGAACAACGATATAATCATGAAAAACTGAATAATTTTAGAATTAACATCGTCTGAATCATCTAAAGCGGTATACAAATCGCAGATCACACACTTTTCATTTGAATGCTTTCTATGAGGAGTATAAGAGTATCACACAATAGAATAGAGAGAATAGAAAAGTGTGGATTTCATGATATGAGTGCTAGGCTTAGATTTCTGGACTTCGTAAAACTAATAATAATCTCACCGAGTATAGAATATTACTTAGCCTAGGTTGTCGTGCAACGTCAAGTAGTCACTCTCTCACACATCATTGGATTCCCCAAACCTAGGATAGCTATAGACCGGCAACAGCGCGAGAGCGTGAGCTTGGTTCCACATTCAGTTGCAACTAGTTCATCCAAAATCTTATTCTAGCAATTTTGATACCGATGAACCACATTGACGAGATACGGTGAGTAGCGGGAATTCCCCATTCCCTAGACGTTCTTTATTTGATTTGATATTTCCGTACTTTGTCTGACGATTGTGACAGGATCGCCAAAGGCAAATTTCTCTCTTCTTGAATAGCCAGGTTGATTAGAACAAGCACGGTCATTCGTCCTCCCTGTGTTCGATAACCCGCTCGCCGCTATACCGAGCGCTTGCGGTAAAACTACAACCGTTCTTTGGGTTACATCCCGGAGCGATCAAGTTTTTGGCGCCGTTGCCGGGGAGGCGATTGCGTTTGATCTTATCACCCTTGCTATTTCTTATTATTATTATTATTATTATTTTATTTCTTTATTTTTACCTAACCCTTCCACGGTACTAATCATTTCTTTGAAAATCTGTTTTCCCATTGCATGTACACGAGATCTACGGCGGACCCTGAAGCTATATTATTTGATCCCGAGATCGAACGTACCGCGCGGAGAATTAGAGCGGAGAAGAGACAAAATCCGGAAGGGAGGTATATGACCAACCCGGAAACTGCGGACCAATTAGCGGCAAGAATGGCAAGGATAATTTCTATTCGCGATAGGCTTCGGCCTAAGACCTCTTCTACGACCTCATCCATTGCCATGCCGGAGTTGGCGGCTGACAAGAACTTTGAGCTGAAAACTGGACTAGTGGTTCTGATGCAGCAGGATCCATTTCATGGGAATGCCCATGAAAATCCTCACTACCACATCCAATTATTCTTGTCGAAGTGCGCCACATTTCAGATGCCGGGGGTCTCCATTGATGCCATCAGACTGCGCCTCTTCCCCTTCACGCTAAAAGACAAGGCACTCTATTGATTGAGGACGTAAGCTGATGGAGTCTTTACCACTTGGGACGAGTTGGCGAGTGCATTCATTGATAAGTTCTATCCGCCCTCCAAGACGGTGAAGATTCGGAGCGCTCTTATGTCCTTCAAGCAAGGACCCCAAGAGACGCTCTATAAGGCTTGGGAGCGTTTTAAAGATCTGCAGCATCAATGCCCGCACCATAGCATTGAAGATTGGGAGCTAGTTCATAGCTTCTACAACGGTCTCCAACCGGGGACCAAACAAATTATTGATGCCGCGGCAAATGGTGCTATCTTGTCAAAGACTCCCAAAGAAGCTATGGCCCTAATTGAGGAGATGGCCTCAAACAATCAACAATGGGGCGATGAGCGAGGACACTCTACGTCCTCCTTGAAGCCGACTAGTATCTATGAGGCGAAGGCCGTAGCGGAACTTACAAGCAAGTTTGATTCTCTCCACAAGGTAGTGGAGAGACTGGAGAAGTTTATCACGGAGCCCCAAGGAACCCCTTCCATCTCCGCACCATCGAACCAAATGTGTGATTGGCAAGACCAATCTCAAGCCATGTACTCGGGAGGAGAGCAAGGAGAAGGATCCTTGGAGCAAGTACAATATGTCGCGGGGAACCAAGGGTATTGGGCCAATCCGGCCACAAGAAATCATCCCGGTTTCTCTTACGCCAACAATGAAGGAGCTTTGAACCTGCCCCAACAACCACCTCAACAAGCTCGACCACCACCACCCCAACAACAACACTATCCGCCGAGGGGGCCTCCACAACAAAATTTCCAACCGAAGCAACAAGTTCCACCTTATAGGCCGCCCGGATACAATCAAGGGTGGAGAAATCAAAATCAAAACCCTCCACAAGCTCAACAACAATCCGACTTCGAAGCTAGAGTGGAGGCGTTTATGGTCGAGCAAAAGAAGGTCAATGCTACCTTGAAGGCAGGGCAAGACTCCCTTACAACCGTTGTGGCTCAAATATCGGAACAATTGGCGTTGCTCAATCGGAACACTCAACATTTACCGGCGCAACCCGAGCAAAACCCACGGGGCAACACCGGCCACATCAATGCCGTAGTTGCCGTCACTACTAGAGGCGGGAAGGATACCACCCCCGCCATGATTCCTACCGAGGAGACCGTGGAGGAAAGTTTGGACCCAATTGAGCCGGTAGTTGAAGTTGAGAAGGAGAAAGAGCCACAAGAGAAGGAGAAATCTAGAGCGAAGCAATTGATTGAGGAGAGGCGCTTTATGCCACCGGTCCCGTTCCCTCAAAGGCTTGCTAGAGCGGAAATGGAGAAAAGGCTAGCGAAGTTTCTCGAGTATCTGAGAGGAGTTAGCCTCAACATTCCCTTCCTCGACGCCATCGTGGAAATCCCCACATATGCTAAATTCTTAAAGGATTTGATTTCGGGGAGAAAGAGGAAGGAAAAGATCATGCTAGCCGAGGAGGGCTCTTGGTTCACCAAGAGAGAGAAGGAGCAAGCCAAATTCAAAGATCCGGGGAGTTTTCGAATTCCTTGCACCTTGGGCGGCGTCCCTCTTCAAAAGGCATTGGTAGATTTAGGGGCTAGTGTAAGCCTCATGCCTCTCTCCATGTTCCTAAGGCTAAACACCGGGACGAAGTTGAAACCTACCGACATGCGGATACAATTGGTCGACGGGCGAATAACAAGGCCGGTAGGGATCGCCGAAGACATCCCGCTACAAGTCCCGGGGGGAATATGCTTGCCATGTGACTTCATGATCATGGACGTTAAGGAGGAGGGAGATACGTCATTGATACTTGGACGCCCGTTCCTCGCCACCGCCGGTTTGATTGTCGACGTGTGAGAAGGTACACTTACTTTGAACGTCGGCAACATCGAGGTGGAGCTTCACATTCCTAAGGATATGAAACACATGCCTTACCACGAGGAGCTTGACTACATGGACCTCCTTGATGAGGTAATTGAAGAGGCGATCCCCCACTCGATTGGCGCTCTATTCGATGAGGGTTTCGAGGAAGGCCCGGATTTAGGCCAAGATGAGAAAAAAATTGATTCCCCCGACCTCTCCGCTAAAAATGATGAAGGCGACGCTGATGTCGCAAGGATTCGAGAGCTCTGCAAGCTCTCGAAATTGAAGCCTCCGAAGAAAGCTCCGCCGATACGGAAATCGGCGTCACCGGTGAGGCCGTTGACCGGAGCAAACGCTAGCTTGGGGGAGCCTCCCCCCAACACTATTCGAGACGGGAGACCACCGAGGGAGAACACGCCGCCGCAACTTCCGAATCCAAGCGTTCTCCCCGGAAAGTTTGATGGGTGCATCTCATATGCACCAAACATCCCGCATTAATTGAAAATCATAGGGGTCGAGCTCACGACCTTAAACGAGCGCTTGTCAGGAGGCAACCCGACGGTTATTGCTTTATTTTTACTTTTTCTTTATTTTTGGTTTTAGAAAATTTTAGTGTTTTGAGTCGTTCGCCCAAAAATTTTGTGATAACGGGTCCTATTTTTCTTGACAGGAGAGGAGATAGGTAAATCCATCATGAGGAGGATGAACGAGGTGATAAGGAGCGCCCCAGGAAGGCGCTCGATGCTTAGGAGGAAGATGAAATCGACTGGAGGAAGAAAGACGGAGTTTAGAGCCCAAACAAAGACAAACAGCAGAACACAAGGCTCACTCGGCCGAGTATACTAGTCACTCGGCCGAGTACACAAGTTCGTCCGGCCGAGCCGCTCACAAACGAGGGAAGTCTGCTGTACCCAACTCTCTGTTTATTTTTCTGATTTCAGTACAATTGCCACTTGGCCGAGTATATAAATTCACTCGGCCGAGTAGAACTGATACACTCCTAGGGCGAGTCTTGCCGTGTAGCTTGCGCCACTCGGCCGACTGGACTTACTCCACTCGGCCGAGGTTGGCAAGGCCACTCGGCCGAGTCATTAGCGGGGGAAAATTTCCCAACATCTTTTGCTGAGTTCACTCGGCCGAGTGACCTAGTCACTCGGCCAAGTCGTAACTTTTACTATATAAAGGGCCGAGGGGGGCACGTTTTTCGAAACGAAAAAATCCCAATCGCCCGCGACCCCTCAGCTCCCTCGCCCGCTCCCCTCGCTCAGCACCCCCACTCGCCCGACCGCCCACCTCGCGCTGCCGCTCGGCCAGCCACCGCCGGCCGAGCTCCGCCGCGCCTCGCCCGAGTCGCCGCCGGCGGCCACCACTCCGGCCACCTCCGGTATCGCCTATTTCGCCTTTTTCTCCTCCTTTTGTGTATTTTTCGAGGATCCATGTGCTTAACGAACCCCAAACCCAAATTAATTTCTATATCTATCTATTATACCCCTAATGCTCCATACGTTTTGAATATTACTCGCTGATATCTCCATTTCATGCGCAGGTTGTTTCTGGGAGCTTAGGGGAGCCCAGGGGAGCTTCTAGGAACTGATTCGGGCTTCGCGGAGGCGTTGTCTTCGCACGCTTCCATTGCTTGCACTCGCGGCATGTTGTGCTACACTCTTTCCTTTATTTTTACGCACACCGCACTTTTCACGTTTTTCGGCACGCGCTCGAGGCCGATATGCCGCCCCGGACACGGCCGCGGTCGAAGAGAGCTTCCACCAAGCGGAAGCGGTCGGATGATGCCGGCCCCTCCCACGAGTTGGAGGACTCTCCTCCGCCTTCTCCACCACATCCCACTCACCCCGTCCACCCAGCACAGCCTGCAGCGCCCGCACAGCCCGCACAGCCACTCACTGCCGCTCCACAGCCACCACCTCCGGCTCCACTTATCGGGCCACTCGAGATTACGTTCCGAGACGACGCACACCGCGTCTCTTTCGAGCGTATTTCCCAGCGCTCGATCGTACCCTCCAGGTTTGCACACCTTGCCGACCTAGGACGCCTGGGGGTACTAGAGGGGATGCTCACGTTGTACGACAATGTGGGCTGGCGAGATTTCTTTCAGGTGTCGGCGGACACATTTACCCGTCCGACACTTGAGGTACTTAGCTCGATCGCCCGGACCGACGAGGGATGCTCGTTTCTGTTCATGAACCGGGAGTGCCAGGTCACTCTCGGTATGATGCGAGCCTTTTTCTCGTGGCCCGATGTCCCCGGGGCCGATCGAGGTTACGCCCACACCCATATCCCCCCACCTTCCTTCGACGCCGGTGCCTTTTGGGCCCGGATTACGGGTCTCCACGCTACCTTTGACCCTAGTAGGGCCAAGGCCTCGGCCATTGTCCATCCCTGCCTCCGTATAGCTCAGCGCCTTATGGCGACGACCTTTTTGGCCAGATATGAGTCGGGCACGATGTCCACGCCAGAGCTCTACATGCTCTACGCGATGACACGGCCCAGAGTTCTATCTAGGGATGGCGATGAGCTGGTCCCCGCCGTCGTGATTGATGTCACGGCTTGGTTTTTGGACCGCATCATTGTATCAGTGGGCGCTCGCTCACCGATATGCTGCGGCAGCCTGATCACCTTGCTTGCCCTTATGACCGGCGAGGACTTCCCTGACGACCTGCGACGAGCACCGGGCCCCACTTCTCTGTCGATTGATGTTATGGCCCGGATGAAGATGCTTCATCCGCACGGTGAGCGACATTGGGTCTGGTTGCACGGCCCTTACGGTGCCGATTACATGATTCTTCCGAGCCCAGCTCGGACTCAGATTGCACCGGCCCACGTGGACTGGCTCCCTGCGATGGATGTCCTGATCCCAGCTGCTTACGTGCTCGAGGCCGAGGAGGCCGAGCAGGCCCACGCTGCCCACGCTGCCCCCGCAGACCCTGTTGCACCTGCCGCGCCTGCTGCCCCTGTTGACCCCGTGGCCCCTCAGCCTATCCCCGCTGTTTCCGATGCTCCTGACACCTCTGTCCACACCTCTGTCTGTGTCGGGAGTACCTTAGCTGAGCCCACTTCCACTGCTACCACGCCTGTCACCACCAGCACTGGCCCTCTGTCTGCCGAGCCTGTTTCTTCTGCCCCACCCGAGCGCCCGCCGACCATAGTTGAGTACGGAGAGCCTTCTTTTGCCACCCCTGCGGAGACCGTAGTCTCCGCCTCTATCCCCACTGCTGCTGTATTTTCCGAGAGTGTCGTGGCGTCTGTCCACACTTCTGTTCCACCGACCTCTCCGGCCGCCTCGCTGCCACTTTTGTATTCTTCTTTCGCTGCGGCTGCCTCCACTTCTCACCGTCCTGCCCAGCCTCGCACTGAGGCCAGGCCCCCACTTGCGAGCGCAGCCCCTTTTGTTCCCTTACCTGCTGAGCCCGTCACCTACGCCACCAGAGTACGCCAGCCCCGACCTGCACAGCCCCGACCAGTGCGTCCCTCTGCACCACATCCCCTCGACACTGTACTTCAGAGCATTCGTGCTCTCGAGGGGGCGGTGAGTGGCCTCAGAGGCGACCTTCGGACCTTGTCCTCCACCGTATCCGCGATGGCTGGCCGCTTTGACCTGCTCCCGCACATTCACTATTGTCTTACCCAGGTCCTGGAGCGTCTCCCCCGCGTACCCGTACTCACCCAGCAGGTTCCCACTCACACTTCCACACACACTCAGCCTGCTTCCACTCCCACACCCACCCCCGCTCAGCAGCCACTACCTCCTCCTCCTCCTCCTCCGCCTCAGGACGGAGCCGGCGCAGCCCCACCTTCTTAGGCACTCTTAATGCCATCGCTTCTTTTTGCCATTGTGCTGCCCGTCTCTGCTGGGTCCTGATGCACTTTTGTCCACCCCCCTCCCCTCACTGTTTCGATGATACGTATTTTCTATATATCTTCATATATCTTTTTTGGGAGAGAGGGAGAGTTTTTGGTGCCACATCTTTATATCTGTATCACTCCTATTTCTGCATGCATCATGTCCGCATCATCTTTTACGTTTCATTATTTTCTTATTTTTCATCATGCATGCATCCTCACTTGCCCCTCACATTACTTGTCTCTCGGTGTGCCACACTTTGCACATTGAGGACACTGTGCCATTTAGCTTGGGGGAGTGAGTTCTCACGTTCTTTTTCGATTTGCCACCTTTATTTTTGGTTTTTCACACCATTTTCCGCTTTTGCACTTATTTTCATCATTTTTCTTTTTATTTTACCATGCATCATGTTTTTCTTATTTTTTCTGTGTGCCGCATTGTAAATAGTTCTATTTTCCCTTTATCTTTATTTCTTTCCTTTTCATCTCATGCTAGAGATGACTTTTCTATGATGATGATGACGTGGAGTTAGCTTACTCTATATGCATGCTTTATTTGTCATGTCTTGGACTTTATTTCTGATATCATATGCTATGACTTGCCTTGCATCTAGAGATAGTAACCCATACTTTTTTCACATGAAAATGGATGAAATTTTATTATTAGCTGAGTCTGAATATTCATATGCATGCTATCACAGAAAACACACCAAGATTCACGCATTGAATGCCTATATCTGGAGTACCGATTTCTTTTCCTATATCACTTTTATATGCATGAATTGTACATTTCACTTCAGGATGATTGAATGATGTTCGCTATGATAAATTTGGATTAGTTAGCTTTTTTGTGATCGAAACTGAGTAGATTAGATTACCCTGCTGAAGTTGTCGTGCATGTCTTATAGAGTGAACTGAGAGATATATTTATTTCTTTCTCCACAAATCTTGAACATCATTTCTTTACTTTTAAAATCATTGGTGAATCTCCCCTTAGCAATTCTATTATATGGCATTTCCCCCGCTATTAATTCCTAGCTCCAAATTTCTTATTCAAAAAGAAAAAAAAGAGAAAATATTCTTGTATATCATTATCTCTCTTTGAGTTGGGATCGTTGTGTATATATGCTATATTTAAAAAAAGAGGAAAAATCCTCAATAAAAGATCCCATCTCACTTTCTTTCTTTCTTCTCTCTTTTCGTGTTCATTTTCATTGCTTTTGGAGCTTTATAGAAATGGGGATGTAAATATTTTTTATGCCACCACGCTTATAGATAAGCTTGGGGGAGAGAATCCATTGATGTGTGAGAGAGTGACCACTTGACGTTGCACGACAACCTAGGCTAAGTAATATTCTATACTCGGTGAGATTATTTCTAGCTTTACGAAATCCAGAAATCTAAGCCTAGCATTCATATCATGAAATCCACAATTTTCTATTCTATCTATTCTATTGTGTGATACTCTTATACTCCTCATAGAAAGCATTCAATTGAAAAGTGTGTGATCTGCGATGTGTATACCGCTTTAAATGATTCAGACGATGTTAATTCTAAAATTATTCCGTTTTTCATGATTATATCGTTGTTCGTGGGTTTTCTATTTCTATTTGCACTATTATACTATGATATCAAAATAAAACTCTTTGACATGTATTTTTCATTCGGAGCATGCTATGTGAGTAAGTGAAACCCACGTCCTGAGAAAATGATCTAGCAGCTTACCTCTTCGCTTCGTTCTTTCTTCTTTATTTTTATTTCGTTTTTCATTCTTCTCCGTTTTTCATTTTTTCATTTTTCGACGTTTTCGTTTTCCGAATCCACCGGGTTCGCCTTTTACTTATCTTCCTCGAGGACGAGTAAGAGGTAAGCTTGGGGGATTTTGATCACTCCTTATTTTACACTTTTTTCCCGCATGTTTGCATGCCATTTGGATCGCCCAAATCATGTTTTTCACGATATATCGACGATATTGCGATGCTTTTCACGATTTGTTGTTTTTATCGCATTTCAGGTGATTTGGAGCGATTTGGAGTGATCTCGAGATGCGCATACTCCAGAGGGTCACCGACGACCTCCCCAAGGGGTATTTTGCTGTTGGAGAGGAGCGGAAGAAGAAAGAACGTCACAGGAGCGACGAGGAGGCCAAAACAAGCTGTTTGGGCATTTTTAGTGTCCCACTCGGCCGAGTGAAGGAGTCACTCGGCCGACCAGCGAGACACCGCTCGGCCGACCAGATCAGACACGATTCATATGTGCACTCGGTCGAGCAACGGAGACCACATCGGCCGAGTGACGAGATCCCGTCCGCCCGAGTGGCGCCCAGACGAAGCCATTCAAAAATCTCCAACTTACTGTTTTTCGGCTGCCTGAGCTTCAGAAGACCCACTCGGCCGAGTGGATAATCCCGACCGCCCGAGTACCAAGAAGCCATCGGCCGAGTGACGACACCTCACTCGGCCGAGCCGCCCCCGAAGTGAAGACCCCTGAAGATTGAGACTTACTGGAAATTTACAGGGTTTCTCACTCGGCCGAGCGACTTTTGTCACTCGGCCGAGTGCGACGCGCTGCCTGTAGCGAAAATTGCGGATTTCAGGCTGCGCAGGGGTATTTTGGTCACAGTTTTTGGACGATTTTGGGGGGTATTTAACCCCTGTTTTTACCCTAGTTTGCCAGAGCTTTTCTCTTAGAATTTTTGCAGCTTTTTAGATTAACTTTTTAGCTTTATTCTTGTGATTGGAGAGGAGACAAAAGTTGATTTTTGTTGAATTATTTGAAGAACTCAATTGGTTTGTCTCTCTCTTCTCTAAAAATTCTATTTTTATTGCTTATCTCAATATTGTGATGAATTCTCTTGTTTATTTCATTGATTTATTTTTGCGTTTGCGCTATGAATTGTGAGTAGTCTCCACGTCTTGGGGCGTGGGGATGAACCCTACAAGCCCAATTTCATATTTGTGATGAATTGGTAGAAATTTTGCTAGAATCGTTGTTAGGGATTAGTTTGGGATCGATTTACTACGGATAGCTAGGAGTTCATACCGATTGGGATTTGCAAGAGATTGGATCCCAATTCGATAGGAAACCCTAGAAATCCGAATTGGGTTGGAATCGAATTTCCGAAGTATCGGTTTGCAAGAGATTGGACCGATACTAGGGTTTCCGGTTGCAATTCCGTGCCGATACCCGTTTGCAAGAGATTGGACGGGTAGGAACTATCCCAACCTAGGTCGTGGGCCGAGTTTGCAAGAGATTGGGCTCGGTGCGCGATTGAACGATGATGTTGATCCTAATGCTAGCTTCCCTAGGCTAGGGTTTGCAAGAGATTGGACCCAAACCTAGGATAGCTATAGACCGGCAACAGCGTGAGAGCGTGAGCTTGGTTCCACATTCAGTTGCAACTAGTTCATCCAAAATCTTATTCTAGCAATTTTGATACCGATGAACCACATTGACGAGATACGGTGAGTAGCGGGAATTCCCCATTCCCTAGACATTCTTTATTTGATTTGATATTTCCGTACTTTGTCTGACGATTGTGACAGGATCGGCAAAGGCAAATTTTTCTCTTCTTGAATAGCCAGGTTGATTAGAACAAGCACGGTCATTCGTCCTCCCTGTGTTCGATAACCCGCTCGCCGCTATACCGTACGCTTGCGGTAAAACTACAACCGTTCTTTGGGTTACATCCCGGAGCGATTAGTGCTAGACATGGGAATGCCCACCGTCCGAACCCGGGTAGACCTAGCGTATCATCCTGGGCATCGACCAGAATATCGGGCCCATGGGATGCTAGGTACCACTATTAGAGGCAACATCTCACCGCTAAACCCTAGAATCTGATCACATCCCTATTGGTCAGTCGTAATAGCGAGAACTCATGATAGGGTGGAAGCTAAAGTCCTAGGTTGCCATTTTTATCTCTTACACCCTTTTGCATTAATTTTCTATCGTGACATCCCATTAAGCGATTAAGCTAGCTCACCCACCGGGTGATCAGGATCCCAATTGCTCCCAAGTACAACTCACACCTCCCTGTGTTCGACCCCCAAGCCACACCTCGACACCGTGCGCTTGCGGTAACAAATTTTAATCATGGTATCCCCGTCCCGATTTGAGTGCCAAATGGGCAGGTGGTCAAGGACGTGGATTACATGGACCTCCTCGACGAGGTGATTGACGATACCATGCCATTTGCCATCGGGGCCAAGCAAGATGACGGCATCGAATAGGGCCAACTTACCAAAGAAAGCGAAATTATGGGAGACCCGTCGGACCCTCTTACGGATGAAAAGAAGGATGACATTGATGTAGTCAAGATTAGATAGCTATGCAAGCTCTCTGCGATGAAGCACGTTAAGATAGCTCCACCTGCCAACAAATCTCCGTCGCCAGCCAAGAAGAAGGATGTCAAAAGCTCAAGCATGGGGGACTCACCCCCCACAACTACCCATAATGAAGGGGAGCCGAGGAACGCCGGAGAACGTCAACAACTGAACCCAAGCGGCCTTCCCGGCAAGTTTGACGCGCGCATCTCCCATGTGCCAAACATCGAGCTTTAATCGCGAATCTTAAGGGGTCGATCTCAAGACCTTAAACGAGCGCTTGTCGGAAGGCAACCCGACGGTCCTATCTCACTTTTTAGTTGAATTTTCTTTTTATTTTTTGTTTTAGATCTTTATTAGTGTTTAGATTCAAGTGTTGAAGAAAAACCTGACAATAGGAAACTTTTTTCTTTTCAGGAGAAGGAGAATGGGAGGCCATATGAATGGAGGAAGACCATGGAAAAGGAGAGCATTTTAGGGATGTGCTCAAACGTCAAGAGAAGGAAGAAACTGACGGGGCAAGAAAAAGAAAAAAGTGGAGCAAAAAACAGAGAGTTGGAGCTAAAAACAGCAGCCCACTCAGCCGAGTGACATTTTCATTCGGCCGAGTGAAGACCCTACTCGGCCGAGTAGGGTACTGATCAGGGATGTTTCGAAAAACCCCTCTCTATCAATTACATGCCACTCGGCCGAATGACTTTGTCACTCGACCGAGTGAACCAGACACTTTCAGCACTTGAAAATCTCTGAGTGTCGTAGCCACTCGGCAGAGTGACTTTTGTCTACTTGGGCCGAGTGATAGTTCTGCTCAGCCGAGGCGGATCATTTACGGAAAATTTCAGATATTTACTAAACTGAGGCCACTCGGCCGAATGGTCACTGCCACTCGATCGAGTGACTTACCCTATATAACTCAGCACTCGCGGCCCTAAAAATTAAAATACCCAAATTCCTAAAATCGCAGCCCGAGCTTTCCCTATACCTCGAGCAATCCGATCCCTCACCCGAACCGCACCCGCATGTGCCGAAGTGGCGCGACCCCGTGCCGCCGACACCGTCATCCGGTCACCGTCGCCGCCTCTTACCTTACCGCCGATCATCCCCCATCAGCTCTAATTTCCCCTTTTCTCCCAATCTTCATTTCGTAAGCCATATTCCACCTCGAATCGAAATTAAACTTTATTCACACCTATTTCTCTTGATTTTGCCCTAAATTTATTGATATTCATTGCTAATCAATCAATTTTGTGTTTCAGGATAGCTTGGAGGAGAATCAAGGGCAGATTCGGAGCTTCTCAGGGGAGGCATTTCTTTGCTCACATCGCTTGCTTGGAGTTGCGTCGTGCACGGGTATATTCGTTCCTTTTTATTAGCACTTCGCATTGGTCGGCACGTTGCACGGCATTACCATGCCCACACACACTAGGTTGCATTTGTAGGCGCCCGCCTCCAAGCAGAGGAGGACTATCGAGCCTGGCCCTTCCTCCGCTAGAGCAGACTCCCCGCCGCCTAGCCCACCACCACCTACACTTCTGCCTCCTATGCTACCCATTCCACCCCCACTGGCACAGCCTGTCCCGGCTTTCGATTCGATGTGGATCACTTTCAAGGACGACGCACACCGTGCCAGATTTGAAAGAATCTCCCATCGATCTATTGTCCTCACTAAGTTTGCACACATCACCGATTTTGAGCGCCAAGGGGTATTTGAGGGCATACTCCAGTTGTATGACAATGTGGGGTGGCAGATTTTCTGTCGGTGTCGGCAGACACTTACGTCCGTCTGACACTCGACGTCCTGAGTTCTATTTATAGGACTCCCGGGGGTTGCACATTTCATTTGATGGATCATGAGTGCGAGATCACTCTCGATATGCTCCGAGCCTTTTTCCAGTGGCCCCCTGTCCCGGACCCCGACCCTGATTTTAGTCCCACGCATTTCTCCCACCGTTATTCTATACACATGCCTTCTGGACACTGATGACGGGATCGGCTCTAGCCATTGACCCTAGCCGGGCCAAGCCCTCCTCTATCGTCCACCTATGCCTCCGCATTGCTCAGCGCCTTATGGCGACCACTTTTCCAGCGAGGTATGAGCCTGGGACGATGTCTACGCCTGAGCTTTATATGCTCAACGCGATGACTAGAGCGAGAGCCTTTGAGGGCGACACGGACGTTTTAGTCCCCACCGTTCAGATTGATATAGCTAGCTGGTATTTAGACCACGTTGTTTCTGCTGTCACTACCCGGATGCCGATCTGTTGTGGCAGTCTGATTACCTTACTAGCCCCTTTGTGCGGGGTTGACATTCCAGCTAGTTTGCTTCGACCCACGGGTCCCACTTCCCTTTCCACAGATGTCATGGCCCGCATGAAGATGTTGCACACCCATGGTCTGCACCACTGGGTTTAGCTGCATGGTTCTTTTGCTGCAGATTACTTGGTGCTCTCAAGCCCCGCTAGGACCCACATTGGACCCGTCGGAGGGGTGTGGAGACTAGAGATGGACCTCCTCATCCAAGCTACGTACGTGCTTGAGCCCGAGGGCACTCAGCAGGAGCCCCTCCTCCCCCCTCTAGTCCTGGAGATCCCGATCCCTCAGCCTGCACCTGATTTGATCTTCTCTCCCGAAACTTCTTTCCACACTTCTGTCAGTGTTGGTAGCACCGTTGCAGAGACCACCACCACCACCACCTTCCCCACATATGTGCCGCTGACCACTGATCCAATTTCTTCTGTGATTTTTGAGAGCGCCCCCACCGCTGTTTTTTGAGAGAGGCGAGCTTTCCCTTATTTCGATAGCTGAGACCCTGTCCTCACCGAATTTCTCGACCCCTGTGGAGCCATTCTCTGTAGATTTCACCACCTCCCTAGTCGTAGACACTTCCGTCTCTTCTACCGATGTCATCATCGAGAGTGTCGTGACGTCTGTCCCCATTTCTGTGTTAGGGACCTCTTCACGCTTCTCGCCCACTTTCACCACTTCAGACTTTCCTGCTGCTCACACTTTTGAGAGCATTCCTGCGTCTCAACCTCCCACAGCGGCTGAGCGTCTTTTAGCAAGCACAGCACCACACCCTCACCCAGTAATGGCCCCACTTGTCTACGGTGGCCGTGTGCGGCAGACCCGATCCCCACCTGTTTGACCCTTCCCCCACTCCCGACTCCCTTGTTCAGCACCTCCATGCTTTAGAGGGTGCCGTTAGTGGTCTCAGATGAGATTTTTGGGCTATTGTCGCCACCGTTAGCTCTGTGCAGTCTCGCGTCGCTCAACTCCCTGGTATTCAGGTTACCCTGAACCATATTCTTGTGCATCTGCCATAGCCTCCACCCGCGACCGTCCATCCCATTTCATAGCAGCCTCCACCTCCACCACCTCCCCTACCACAGGGCAGTGCTGGTGATCCACCACCTGCTTAGGCACACACTTGATGCCTCCCATATTTTTGCTGCAGCTGCAGCTGTGACTGTTATTATATTTTCTACCGATTTTTCGCCCTATCTCCCCACACATTTTGTTCACTTTTCTGCTCAGATTTGTATATATCATCCTGGGAGAGAGGAGGTATTTTTAGGACCGTTATATTGCACGACCCTAATCTTTGCACTTAGCACTTGCATTTTCATCACATTTTCTTTCATTTTCATCCTTTATCATGCATGCATCCTCACCCCCACCCCTATCATATTTCTCCTAGTGCCACACTTAGCACATTGAGGACACTGTTCAGTTTAGCTTCGGGGAGTGAGTATCTCACGCACTTTTCGTTTTCTTCATTTGTATCTTCTTTTCTCTGTCTTTCTTTATTTTCCATTTATTTTCACCCACGTTTTCATGTTTTTCCTCATGCATCACGTTTTCTTATTTTTGTGTGTGCTACATTTGTATAGTAGTTCTTATTTTCCATTTATCCTTATTTCTTTTATCCTTTTGCTAGAAATGAATTATCTGTGATGATGATGTCTTGGAGTTAGCTTACTTTTATATGCATATTCTCTTGCCATGCCCTCGTTTTTATTTCAGATATCATATGTTATACGTTGCCATGCATTCGAGAGTAGTAACCTTCATCTTTATTATATGATTGTGAATGAAATTCTACCATTAGCGGAGTTTGAAGATTTATATTGTATACTTTTCATAGAAAACACACCAAGCTTCACGCATTGATTGCTTAAATTTGGAGTACTGCTTTGTTGTCTGCTATCACTTCTATTTGCATGAAATTGTACGCTCTACTTCCAGGTTGATTGAATGTATGCCTTTTTGATATAACTGGATTAGTATACTTTCTGAATTCAAACTGAGTAGATTACATTACCCTGCTGAAAGTGGTCGTGTACATTCAAAAGAGTGAACTGAGCATTGCATATTTTTCTTTCTCCACATATCTTGAACTTCATTTCTATACTTAAAACCATTGGTGAATCTCCCTTTAGCAAATCTTGTATTGGCATCTTCCCCTTGCTACAAAGTCCAAGCTCCATTACCCCAAAATCAAAAAAATAATACATGCATCTCTCTCTATCTTTGCTTCGGGATTGTTATTGTGTATATTGAAAAAAAAGAAATAGAAAAAGAAAAAAGAAAAAGAAACAAAAAAACAAAAAGAAGTTCGACTGCAAATACCCGATCCCATCTCTTTCTCTCTTTCTTTCTTTCTTCCCTCTTTTATTTTTCTTGGAGCTTCAAAAAAAGGGAAAAGTTGTATTGTTCTATTTGATGCCGCCACGCTTATAGATAAGCTTGGGGGAGAGGATCCATTGTTGTGTGAGAGAGTGACCACTTGTTTGTGCATGAAGACCTAAGCTAATTAATTTTTTATACTCAGGGAGAGTACTTGGAGTATTACGAAGTCCACAAATTGAAATTTTGCATGCATTTCATGAATACCATCTCTTTCTATTCTTATTGATTTGTAAAGTGCCTCTTCTACTCCAAGTAAAAAGTGATCAATTGAAAAGTGTGCAATCTATGATTATGTATATTACTTTGGATGCCTCAGACGATGCTAATTCTAGAATGATTTCATTATTCATATCGTTTTGATATTCTTGGTTTCTATATCAAATGCATTTATATATGATCATGATGTCGAGGTAAAAATCTTTGGCACGTTTTTATTCATCGTGCGATATTTGAGTAAGCAGCTCAGTGTCCTAAGAAAATGATCTAGCACCTCTCCCTTTGTTTTCTATTCTATCTTCCTTTTTCCTTATTTTTACCCGTCGAGTTCCCCTTTTTACTCATCTTCCTTGAGGACGAGTAAGAGGTAAGCTTAGGGGATTTTTATCGCTTCTTATTTTACACCTTTTTTCTGCAAGTTTGCATGTCATTTCGATCGTCCATATTGCGTTTTTCACGATTATTCGACGATATCGTGATGCTTTGCACTATTCTTGTTTTTGTCGGATTTCAGGAAATATGGAGCGATTTGGAGCATAAATGAGATCAAGGGATTTTCACGCATGCTGGAGCATCGCCTGTGACCTTATTGAGGAGCTAGCAGTGCTAGATGATGAGCGGAAGAAGAAGAAGATCGATAGAGTCGACGAGGAGGCGAGGAGGAGAAGAAAGGACTCCAGAAACAGCTCACTCAGCTGAACAGACAGTTCATTCGGCCGAGTGAAGGAAAGTGTTTGGCCGAGTACAACAGATACAATAGCACCTGGAATCAAAGTCCACTCGGGCAAGTGAATGATCTCACTCGGCCGAATGAAGAGGCCCACTCGCCCGAGTACATCAGAGCTTTCCAAAGGGGATCTCAGCCGACTCTCTAAAATTTGGAGAAGATCTGCGGAAGACTCACTCGGCCGAGTGAGAAAGCCTACTCGACCGAATGACAAACTATACTCGGCCGGGTAGCGCAGAGTGACAGACCCCCCGAAACCCCAATATCTCTGTTTTTCTTTGGGTCTGTTACTCGGCCGAGTGACATGTTCTACTCGCCCGAGTGGCGCAGTCTGCCTGTATCGCGAATTAGGGTTCTGGGCTGCACCAGGGGAAAATCTGTCAAGATTTTCTGGCCGACTTTGGCTTGTATTTAAGGCTAGTTTTATTCCTAGTTTTAGGAGGGACGAGACATTAGTTTGAAGACGATTCTAATTGTAATTCTCTGTTGGAGATTGCAGACTCGCAATTTGGTTTGTTCTTTCTATTAAAATTTCTTGTTTTTGTGAATTTTTTTCTCTCAACCATGAATTGCTATAGTTTTTTATCCGTAAATTCTGTGATTGTCATGATTAATTGTGAGTAGTCCCGATGTTCTAGGGCATGGGGATGAACCCAATGGATCCGATTTTAGACTTGTGATGAACGAATTAATTTCTTGCTAGGATTGATAGACGGTTAGGTTATGATTGATTTACTACGAGTAGCTAGGAATTTACATCGATTGGGGTTTGCAAGAGATTGGATTTCAATCGATGGGAAGGCCTAGATATTCGATTTAGGTTTATAATCGAGATTCTCTAGACTTGGTTTGCAAGTGATTGGACCAAAGCTAGGATTTTTATTATAGATCTATACTCATATTCCTTTGCAAGAGATTGGATGGATACGAACTATCATAACTTAGATCGTAACTCAAGTTTGCACGAGAGTGGGCTCGAGGTGCTATTGGATGATGATGTCGATCTTCATGCTAGCGGCTTAGGTTAGGGTTTGCACGAGAGTGGACCTTAATCTAGGTTGCTATAGACCGGCAATAGTGCGAGAGCGTGAGCTTGGTTCTCTATTCAGTTACGACTAGTTCACCCTAATTCAAGCCATGCAACATTGAGATTCATGATTCACGAAGATAAACACTGATCCGTAGTGGGAATTCCCAAGCCTTAAACGCTTTTATTATATAGAATTCAAATTGTTAATTGAACGACTGTGACAATATTCTCGAAATCATTCCATTCTACCACCAATAGCTAGTTGATTAAAACAGAGTACCGTCATTTGCCCTCCCTGTTTTCGATACCCGCTCTCCACTACACCGTGCGCTTGCGGTAAGAATACAGTCATTTTCTTGGTGTATATACAGGCGCGATCACTGCCCAAAGTGTCATTATGTATCCGTACAGTTCAACATATGCCTCATGGCCAAATATTCCGTAAATGTCCTGAGGGCTCAATCATCATGTTTTGTATGAATGGATCGTCCAAAGATGAGGTTGCACAAATAATGTTATGAACCTGCAATAAGGCATTTTATGTGTATTTTAGCATGGCAGAAGCATTTTTCACATATGAGTTTACGTGATGACATAACGAGTTACAACATCAAAAACCACCAAAGTTGACAAAATAATTCATATTATGATAGAATTATTTTCAGGGGTTACATATAATTTTTCTGGATTTTTAAAACATTCATTGTAATTTACTGGAATTTAAAAGTAATAACGACCATCTCAAAAATTAGAAAAATAAAATCCCTAAACTTGCAAAAATAATATCTCACAATCTACACGTTAAGTTTTTATGTAATTGGGGTCGTAATTTTTCTCGCGATGAGTAATTTTAGGTCAAGTTGGTTCAAGAGAGACGTTTACGTGAAAATCACTAAAAATGGGTTATTTGCACGTGTGATGATAAATACACGTAACTTCAAAAATTCATAGAAAATATTATACGAGGCAATTTTGGTGTCCACGTGATCGTGACGAGAGGCGTTATTTTTCTACGTCATTTGATTTGTCATATTAAGCTAAAAATTCTTAACCAATTTAAATAATATTAAAACTTATATATAATATATACTGTTTATACACATATCCTACTTTTCATATAAAATGACTCATAGTTTGCATGATCTTTGTTTCTCTTTGTTGACATTAACATTGCAGGTGAGGCCTGCGGCTTGGACGATGTCGTGCAGTGGTGATGGTGGGTACTAGCAGCGGTGGTCGGATGTCTGGCAGCTGTGTTCCAATACTGACGTCATGCAGTGGTGATGGTGGGTGCTAGCGGTGGTGGTAGGATGTCTGGCAGCTGTGGTCCAGCGGCTGCAAGTGGCGTGGGTCGAGGGTTTTGTCGAGGAAGGTGGTGTGACGAGTTGTGGGCCTGTCAGAGGTTTAAGGTGATGGCGCATGGAAATGGAGATGCCGATGTGCATGGTTGGAGGAGGGAGGGGAGGCGGTTCAGTGTAGTTGTGGTCAGGGCTGAGAGGGTGGTTGTGAGGGGGTTGCATCGGAGGTATGGTTGCGGGTTGAGGGATGCTGCTTTTGGGGTGGCTGCGGTTGTGAGTTGATGTAGGGGTGTTGGTGGTTGCTTTGATGGCTGCCGAGGGTTTGAAGGGGAAAGGAGGAAGGTCGAAGGTCTGGTCGTCGGTGGTGCGGTTGTGGAGGTGGCTCGGTTTGTAGCTACGAGGGGGATGAAGCAGGGCCGTGGGTTTAAGTGTTGTATAGGAGAAGGTCTCGAGTTTTAGGGGATGAGTATGGGGTTACCGTGGGTCAGGGAGGGTTTGTGGACGGTGTGGTTGGTGGAGTAGGAAGCTGAGGGGAGTCCTGGAGCTGTGGTAGGAGGAGGGTTACCGGGTTTGACTGATAGAGAGAGAGAGAGAGTTTTGATTTTGTGAATCAGTGAATAACGAAGGGTTACGAAAAAAGGAATATGAAATGGAAGAATCTGTTGCACGAATCGCGGAGGAAATCGTGTAGAGATATAAAGAAATCTCAACCCCTACGAGATTGATAAGGTAAAATCAGTTGTTAAAATTCATTTGGTTAAAATTTGATTTAGAGAATCATTCTAATTAAGGTTTGATTACGAGAAATCGATTTAGTGAAAATATTCAAATTATTATGATATTGCCCATGAACCCAGCATTATTAAAAAGTCATAAGGAAAATATCAGTGCGATCGTAAAGTTGTAAGGATCATGACTATGGGGTCTGATCACGCGTTCGAGATATGGAAATATAATAATAAAATCATAAAGCCAATATTCAAATAAATCAACCATATTAATAAAATACGTACAAAATACGTACTGACAAAAATAGGTCGTTACATCCTACCCACAATATTAAAATTATGTCCTCGGAATTTCTTAAACTAGATAACGCTCAAGGAAACACCTGATAGATGAAGTAGTGATAGCTTGAAGGTGATATCACAGCATCATGAATGCAAGAGACATGCATATGATGTGACTAGGCAAATATAAACGCATTTATGATATGAATCCTTAAATGCGAGGATAGGACAAGGTTCAGACGTCATCATTAGTCACTTGTTCATCGACCCTAGCTTCCTCGACGACCATAGAGTAAGTTTGGTGCCGCCTGTGCTTGGGCTTGGCCTGCTGGAGAACTTGATGTTGAGGATACAGAGGTGGCCTATGTTGTGTTGATCCTGATGCTACTATAGTTTGGGTTGCTGTCATGTTAGCGCGACAAGGGTAGTTTATTGCAGTATGGTCAGGTTCCCCACACACCAAGCACTGGTTCAACGGAACACGAAAATCCTTCTTGACATGCCCTGGTCGGTTACAATGGTGACATACCATTGTAGATCTGGAGTTGACTGGAGTTCAGGCCTTTTGAAGTTGGTGGTCTGAGTTGGTCGGAGATCATTCCCAGTTGGTTCCATTGGGTGCTTACTTCCTCCAGTTTGAAGAACCTTCTTACGCTTCATGATGGTCTCATGCTTCCGAGCAGCATCCAAGACTTCCTGATGAGTGGTTGGATTCGAAGAAATTGAAGCTTGGATATCGAGGTCTAGACACTATAGAAACTGGTACGCACGATCTTTGGGATCTTCCAGCAGGTGAGGAGCGAAATGACTAAGCATAGAAATTCTTGCTTTGTATTCGTCAACAGTCCAAGTGCCTTGTTCTAGGTTGACAAAACGTTACTGGAGCTCCCTCTTTGCTGACTTGGGGAAATACTGGGCATCAAAGCGCTCTTTGAAAATGGTCCAGTTGATTGGCTTAACTAGTCGTGACTTCTCAGTATCCCACTAGTTCCGAGCATTACCAGTCAGCTAATTCTTAGCTACTTCCACCCAGCCTGCCTGGAAATGCGGGAAAGGCTCAAGTCATCCTTAGTGCTTCGGGCCCATTCTTTAGCTTCCAGTGGGCCTTCATTTCTAGATAAACTCTTCAGGTTCAGCTCCTGAAACTGCTTGGCTCCCGGTGCAGCCTGAGGAGGAGGTGGTGCCAGTTGTGCAGGCTGTTGTCCCCGATGTATCATTTGGTTTTGAATTTCTTATATCCCTCTCATGACACCCATGAGTTACTTGATTTCAGGAACACCACTACCATTAGCTCTATTCTTGTTTCAAGTGTGCGGTCTTCGTGCCATGCTGAAAAAAGAAACAAGGTAAACATTTGCGTACAAGATTTATCTAGAGAATCTGGCTAATGATGACATCTATATTGTTTTGAAGTCTTTCGTAGAATGCATGACCTACATGGGCCACCACTAAAACATATCACATCTTGCTTCCCATTATACTTGGGAGCGAGGACGCAAGTGGGTCGGCATGTGCCTAAAGCAAGGATGAGGTACTTTTATTTTTTTTTCCTCCTTGGTTGAAACATAATAAGTGTATGTGTTTTAAACATTGTAGGTTCTTGCATCCAAAATCAGAATAACGCAGAATATCATTATTACAAAATTCAATGTCCAGAATACATGTACACAAATAAGGCCTAACATGGCCATTACAAACAGATACATGAAAAGAAAATACACTGGATAAAATAAAACAACAAATATTAAAATATAGTGGTGTTGCGAAGGAATGCTGTTCCTCAGTAGGGGATCTCAGCTTCAAGGTACTCCTAGTTAGCTTATTCAGTGTCAAAGTATACTCCACAGCGAACTTTGTCTCAAAACATGACGTATTTTTTACAAGATAATAGACAAGGAAATATACGTCAGTGAGGTAACATTCCGCTTCTCCCGGGACTTAGCCACTTCCAAGCAGAAGGTTGGGGGCATACACACCAAGGCAAAGAGCGACAAACAACAACACAATCACAATGGATAAACAAGGCGAACTGCCTAAGGTACATTTCATTAAATTTGAAGTTAATACATTTACACTATTTTTCTACAGTAGGTCCGGCACATGGTCCCAATACCGGCCCTACAAATACAACCACTCTAGGATTAAGCAGCATTGCCTCCCTCCGGACCACCGACCTCATTCTCATCGTCGGAGGCCACCATTAGCATGGAGGAGTCTATCTTTAAGGAGGGGTACAGCTTTGCCAGCCACGCTTCCACCCTCCTGAAGCCCGCTTGCATCCTTTCCTCCACGCCCTCTGCCCTCATTGACCTCATTATGTGGAGGTACTCTTCCTCCTGATATTGGCAGATGGCCCCAGCCTTCTCGGCCTCCAGATCGATCTTCCTCAAGGCCACCACCTCCTGCTCGATCTCCCTCAGCGCCAACACCTCCAGCTTCTGTGCGGCGATCTACATCCCATTGGACTCCATCTCCACGGAGTGTTTGTTCAAAACTGCGACCCTTCGATTCTCCTCCTCCTGAAGCTGCCTCTCCCACTTCTCGGTCTCCACCCTCTGGACCATATAATATCCTTGGATCTGCTCTAGTTACTGCTCCCTGCTTTTCATCCTCACGACGACCTCTCTGAATTGGGCCTCCAACGCCCGCAGCTTACCATTGGCTGCCTCAAGATCAGCCTTCTTGTTCCCATGGTTCAACTTGAGCATATTCACAGCGATATGGCACTGCAAGGACACCATCGCCGTGAACACCTATAGGAGAACAGAAAACGTAAGTGCCCCTGGAAGAGATAAGATCGACAGCATGAAAAGGGGAGAATGGAAAACATGCATAATGTGCCAGATCACCGTGTCATAGAGGCGCTCTGGGACAACCTCGACGAGGGATGCATGATTCCTTGGTCATAGGCTGTTCAATAACAAGCAAGCCATGAGGTTGGCTTCACACACAGACTCCATGTTGCCCACCAGATAGCTCGTCTTGAAGAGCTCCTCCTTTGGGATGGCATGGACTTCGGCCTTCATCGCCTTAAATCGGGCGAGCATCGGCTCGTAGCTTTAATGCCCATGTGTCCCCTGCTCCCAAGGAGGGCATACATAAGGCCAGCGCTCGAGTGAAACCCGGTCGGCCTGCACCGCGGGCGGACCCTCAGTCATCGAGTTTTGGGGCATCATCTCTATCTCACCAGTGCTACAGTCGACAGAGACACCCAGCGATGCCTCACTGGTAGTAGGGGTAGGGACGCTTGCTGCAAGCATCTCCCTCACCCTCTTGGCGCGTTCGCCCTCCTTGCCCCCAATGACCACCCCGGGGCCTCTCTTCTGCCCCGCCATCCTTGTCAGGTCCTTTATCGCCACTTTTTTGCCCTTCTCCTGGGCAGCAGGCTCCTTGGCCGCCGGCTTCGAGGTCGCTGACTCCCTAGCCCTCCTCGTCGGCTCTTCCCGCAAAAGAATTATGGCCGCACCTGCAAAGAGAACAAAGATCAGGGTGATTGTATACAGAGAGCTCGCCAAGATCACAATACCTTTGGGCCAGAAATTTTGGCCAAACTGGTCGCCCTTGATTAAGTTTACGTGCTCCCTGATCATTTCAGGGATCTTATCCAAGGCCTTGGAGTTCTCCAGGTCTTGCCCCACCAACGGCACCCATTTATCCACTGAGGGATTCTGTGCCCCAGTTCAACCTCAACACGAAGTCCGTCGGCATCAAGACAAAGACAAATCTCTCCCTCCATTCTCTCCCCTCGCTTGGCACCTCATGGACGAGAGGTAGGACCTTCCTCGCAAGAACACAGTGATACACCCCCTCCTTCATTACCTTGAAGTAATGCTGGAACAGCGATACGCTCGGACTTATCCCATTGATGGTGCAGAGGACAACGAAGTCAACCATTGAGCCGACTTATCCCATTCCGGTGATAGTTGATTGATAGGAAGCTCGAGGAAGTTCAGCAAGTGGTGGAGGTGGGAGTTGAGCGGGAAGCGTATGCCAAGTTTGAAGGCCGGGCCGTAGACTCCGACTCGTCGTCTCTGGGTGAGCAAGCCCTCTCATGGGGCTTGGGGAGGTGAACTATGCATGGTCGTCGAATGAAGTTGGAGCGGATCAGGTTAATGGTGTTCGTTTTACACTGGATGGTCCTGATCTCCGTCGGAATCACAATTCAGATTCTGTCGGAGCCTGATCCGAGCCTTTGCCCTCTTCTTCCAAGCTCTCCACAACTCCCCTCAACATTCGGATTGAAAGATGAGGAAGCAGTAGCCATTGACAGATAGAGAAGTTACCTAGACAGGAAAAAGATCACCGGAGAACTGATGAAGAGATGACCGACGACGAGAACTCTTGAGAGCAAAGAAGAGAAGAAGAAAACCTTTTTGAATTCGAATGTAAAAAGTTCTCAACCGTTCCCCCCTCTCCTTGTTTTATTTTGGGCGTCAACCGATCTCAACCGTCGAAGGTGCACCACGTGGTAAGAGCTGAGGCAAAGGTGTCGTCTTAGCTTTCTCACAGTGCTATATGCGGCACGTGTCGAGTTCTGACTGGTGGAGGCTCTTTGGTATCCACCCGCAACCAAATCTTCATGATGGCTTCGGAGATTCAGTGGTCGACTCTTATTAATGCTACAGCTATCATCCATTGGAGTGAAGTGCATCGTCCGAGGCGATCCGGCCTTCCCATGTAGAACTCGAATGACGGAGACAATTGTTACAACCTCAAGATCGACCGAGACGATCTAGGCCCATTTGTTCAAGGCCCGAGTCTTGGCCCACCGAATCTCCATAACAAAGCCTAGTTCGTCGAAGCTTGCCGAGGTCCAAGGAGCTCGCCAACTGGAACGACAAGCTCGCCGTCAGAATCAGAAGATTCCTCCAGTAGATCAAACAAGTCCATGCTAGCTCGCCCCAAAGTAGCTCTTGCCCAGAGCAACTCACCCCATAGGAAGCTCACCCAGATGTTGCTCACCTACCAGTTCGCCCAAGGAGAAAGACGACACACCACTAGCAATTTCACTACAGATAAAGCTTGATAAAAGCGCACATGGCTGCTTCACCACCTGACCACCTGCCAAAAGCACGCCTAGCCGTTTCGCCGCCAGACATCCTGACAAAAGCACAGCCTGAAATTTACGGCTCTGACCGCTGAACAAAAGTACGCCTGACACGTTCGGTCCTGATGCCAACGGTCAGCTCCCTAACATCCTAACACTACAAGCTCAGCAAAAGAAACCAACTTCAGTAGCCTATAAATACCCCTTCTCCTCCAACGAATTCCTAACACATCGAATATCTTTCACACATTCGTGCCTTCCACACTAGTCTGCCATGCAAGCGCCGATCAGCCTCTAAGATCGCCCTTCGTGTCCGACATCTTTTCCTCAGTCATTTACTGACTTAAGCATCGGAGGGGCTGCGGGCTAAAAGCTGACCTAGCTTTTCTGACAAGTTGCTCATATTGTAGTAAGTTCTCCCCTGCTGCCACCAGACGAGTGACCTAAGTCATCCTTCACCAACAGACGTGCGAATCTCGTCATTCACATGCGACTTACTCAATCTGACGGGCAAACTTAAGATCCTCATCTTCAATTCGCCCTCGGACCACAGTAGACCTTGTCATCCCCTCCCCAATCAACTTGTAACCATCGTGCCCTTGGTTCCCCCACATCAATACAAATTCATTGTAGCAGATGTTATACCGCAACAATATCTATGTCATCTGCCCTTTGATCTCCATGCACAATGCCCTCTTTTGCCCTAAGCATCTCCTCTGTTGCAACACCTTATCCATGGTAACTCCAAAATTTATAATTGGGGTTGAACCTGTGAGAAACCAAATGGACACGTACAATATACTTCTGAAGGATCTCATTGTTCTGACACCTCTTGCAAGTGCAACGGATTTTGCCACTTGACATGCATAAAGGGTTGGCATCAGAGTATGCTAAGAATGCATATCCCATCTATGTATCTTCAGTTTCCTGTCATGTTTAGATATGATATTTCCATAAACGCCTTGTCAGGAACCTCCGGCATCGGTAATTGATAATGAAATTTACATGTAATTGTGTATCAACCATTTATATATGTGCCAAAATAAAATTTTCAATTAAATTAAGTATTTTGAAAACCTTCAAATGGTAGTCGACTCGTTGATAAAAGTAGGTGGCTATCAGTGTGATACTAAGAGTGTATGTTTTAACATGGCTAGCTTCTCATTAATCTAAAATTAAAATAAATTCTAGTTTTCCCTTGATATCGACAATATAACTAAAATATGTTTTATGCCACGGTCCTCTAATGATAATACCAAGAGTGTCAGAGTAGATTTGACTACGTCTAAGCCACGGTCCCCTAACGATTATGCTCCTTTTGCAATTCAGAGTTTACCAAATTTTTGCCACTTAACACAGCCACTTAAAAGTTACCCTAAATGTGTTTCATATGCATCAAAATGTCAAAGTTACTGGCACACAACAACCCAATGCATAACTGCCAAATTTGTATGGATGGTTGGATGTATAATTTTCTTAATCTCATCAAATTAATGCCATATAATGATGGCTATTGAAATTGCATCGTGATGCATGTACCATGGTAAACCCTCACACTTACCTTTACCCTCTCCCTTACCCCCAACCCCACCCCTACCTCAATCCTAGCACCAACCCCTACCCTAGACCCAACCCCAACCCTAACCGAAACCTAACCCAACCCCTTTTCCTAATCCCAACCATTATCCCATCCCTCGCCCTAACCTTAACACCTATACCTAACCATAACCCCAACCACAACCCTAAACCTACCCCCAACCCCAACCCGATACATTACCCTCAACCCTAACCTCAACCCTAACCCTAACCCAAGCTCTACCCCCAACCCTAAAACTAACTGAACCCTAACCCAAAACCATATTCCTAAACCCAACCCTAACCCAACACCTAAACCCAACCCCAAACCATCACCCTCACCCCTACACATACACCTACCCCTAGCCCTACCCCTAGCCCTACCCTAGCCCCAACCCCAACCCTATTCCCAACCCCAACCCTAACTAAACCCTAACCCAGACCAAAACCCAACCTCTAACACTAACACTAACCCTAACCCTAACCCTAACCCTAACCTGATCACTCCCGGATATACACCCGGAAAACAATGTAGTTTTACCGCAAGTGCACAGTCTAGTGGCAAGCGGATATCGTATCCACAGGGAGGTGGTGTTGGCTCTAATCTATCTTAGGTTGGTTTGACTACGAAGGTTTATTGGTGGAGATGGTTATGGTGTGATGTAATGGCAATGGTGATGGATATCAGTGTCAATGATAAAAATATCGGTTGTATATTAAATCAATAAAAATGTCTAGAACTAGGGAATTCCCACTAGAGATTTTCGAGTATCAATTTGAATGTGAACTCCTAATTACTAACTCTTAGTTTAGGGTGAAATTAACTATATTGAGAATTAGTGCACGCTCTCGCACTACGCAAGTCTATAATAATATAAGCTAGAACCTTTCTCTCACGCAAGCCTAGTTCAAATTATTAGCATTAAGATCAACAATATAATTCAATTCTAACTCAAGTTCGCTCTTGCGCAACGTGAGTTCGAATCTAGGTTATGATGGTTCGTATTCGTTTTACCGTCGTACAAACGAATATAATTATAGAAAATAATAAAGATGCTAGCTTTGGTCGCTCTCTCGCACCAATTCTAGGGCATCTCAATTATAGATCTAAAGCGAATAAGGCTTCCTATAGATTTAGATACTCTCTCGAGCTCTCAAGATCTACGTAGAAATCCCTAGCTATCTGTAGTAAAACTACCATAATCTAACCCTAAAATAAATTTAGTAACATGGGTATTGAATAGACTTCACATATCAAACCCTAGATCTATAGGGTTCATCCCTTTGCCCTAAAGCAAGAATCAACAAGCATAGCAATAATGATATATAAATTAATAAGAAACATTGATTGCATGTAAAAACATATCAAATCAAAGATTCAAATAACAAATACAAAGATACTTATCTTTCATGAAGAATTCCAATCCAAATACAAGCTTTTAGAACCAAGAGAGGGCATAGGGCATGGCCTAACCTTAAAAAAAGTCTTCAAGAAATAATGATATTAACTCCTCCACCCTGACAACTACAAAGTTGTATTTATATGTGCCCCAAATCCCTAAGAAAAAGTGGACCAAAATACCCAAAACCCTGGTTGTAACAGATTTTCAGCTTTCTGGCCGCCAGCGCACTCGGCCGAGTGAAAAATGTCACTCGGTCTAGTGGGATCTCCTGCAGAAACTGTGTCACGCCTCGCTTCCCAAAACAACGGAGACGAAGCTTGACTAAGGCCCGCTTAGGCCGGGGCGAGAAACCCGGACCCAATAAGCATCTGTGTGGTACTCCAAGACGAAGGAACAGGTCCATGCATGTTAGTACAGAACAATAAAATTATTGAAATAGAAAACATTCATTTTATTCCAAATATATCAATCCAGAGTACTGCTGAGTCTAACAAAAGCCGGAGTTGGCAACAACGACATGAAAGTAAACTACTGGTGCAAGCACCCAACCTAGATAGAAAGCAAACGGTGCTACACACCCAACAAAACTACGGTGAAACCTCTGAATCGGAAACACGAAGATCTCTAACTCTGGTCCTCCTCGGGCACGTACTCAGGATCGACGTCCTCCGGCTCTACGTCCTCGGGTAGCTCTGCCTCGTCGACGTACTCTGGCTCCACACCTGACGTACAACACCAAAAGAAGGGAACTGTACGTCAGGTAAAGTCTACAAAAGAGGTCAGACTCTACTGCAAGTGTACCAAACTATTAAACATCAGTTTACTGGTTGATTAGCATGCTGGGGTTATAACAGTGTAACAAAAAGAAGTAACGCAGCAGGAAAGTAAAGCGTAGCAAGTAGTAGTCGTAGCGTGTGCTACAGAATACGAGACTAACCTAAAGGGGGTCGTGACAAGACGTGACAAGACCAGCAAGACAGGACAGGACAAGACAAGACAAGACACGTGTGACTCGAAGGGTTCACGCCTTACGGTTCGAGGGGGATCAGACCCTCTTGCCGTGTGCATGCTCAACCCTACCCCAACCCGAGTGCTCAAGACAAGTCCGTACAAGGGATCACTCGGAGAGTGCCCTATTGCCCGCAGGCTGTGTATTAGTACAAGGGATCACTCAGAGAGTGCCATATTGCCCGCAGGATGTGTATCCGTACAAGGGATCACTCAGAGAGTGTCCTATTGCCCATAGGCTATGTATCCGTACAAGGGATCACTCAGAGAGTGCCCTATTTTCCGCAGGCTGTGCAAGACAAGACACGACGTGACATGACAGGGATAGTTCTTCTGGGGGTCCACACGCATGCACACACAAGAGAACCCTACGGTGTTAAAAGTTGTTGTTGTTACGCATAGACTTCGTCGTGAAGTCTAGGTCGTCAGGGCGTCCCGGACGCTATCATTTCACGTCCGGTTCTATTTGTTCACAGTCTAATAGTTCTAGCAGTTTAAGACCAAGGCACGGCCAAAAGCGTAAGTGTGTACACTTGCCTGCGGTGGCGAGCGTGTCGTCCATCCGGGGCGTCTCGTCCAGGCGTCTCGTCTGCGGTAGTCCGTCTGTAACAGGTCACGGCGACGGTGTCAGGTCGCAATTTTCATCAAGTCCTATTAGGGTTTTTTTCTAGGTTATTGGGGCTATCCTATTCGTCAGCGTCACATTTTGGTGTTTTGTTCAGCCTAAATCGACCACTACCCTATATGCACAGAAAAGTTGTCCGATGGTTGATTTCTACAGTGAGCAGCGTTTTACTGGTGCGGAAAAGTAAATTAGTTATTGTTGTCCAGTTTTAATTAGGGTTTCAGTTTCTCTACGGTGTGGGTTGTGTACGAGTTCGGGGGAACCAACCTCTCCGGTGTTCGATGTGGGATGAGCATAGTGTCTGAACGGTACAAGATCTGCGTCGTCTACGGCGTCTTGGCTACGGGTAGCGTAGCGAAACTCGTCCGGGCAGCGGACGAAGTGTGGCATCAAGCACGATCAGTCCGACGGCAAAACAGCGAACAACATCACGTAACGGTGACGAAAGTCCATTGAAACGCTAGTCTAAGGGGCTGCTGCTACTTGCTGTTCTCGAAAAACATCCAGCGAGGAATGGCCATGCTAGGGGGCCTCCAGGGGATCACCGGCGACATGCAGCGTCGGGAAAACAGGTCGACGGCGGTGGAAAACAGCATGACCACAGTTGTTCAGACGATGGGGCGGCGGTGTTAGGCCGAGCGGCGCCGGAATCAGCAGCGGGGGATGCTGCGGCGATGGGGAAGCAATGAGGGAGGCCTCGGCGATCGGAATCTTGCAGCAGCGGAAGATCTTGCCGCTGCTGCCACTGCTTGCGCGAGGAAGACGGCGGAACGGGGGTCTGGGCGGCTTCACGGCGAAGTCTGGGCAGCACCGGCGACTGGGGTCGTGGTCGGGGGTCTGCAGCGGCTGTCGGCGGTTGAACGAGGCTGTGCGGCGAGCGGGCGACGCTACGGCTGCTGTCGTCGATCGGGGCTGTCTGTGGAGACGTTTGGAGAAGAGCTGTCGGTCGGGGGGTGTTCAGGCGTCGCGAGCGGCCGCGGGCGCGGTGAGGCGGTCGGCACGATGGTCGGAGGGGTTGAGGTGCGATCGGAAAGGAGGAAGACGCGAGGGAGAGGGGGATATGGGGCTTGGAGTTTTGAAATGCGACGGCTGCGAAATGTTTTTCACAACCCAAACTTGTTCACGTGAAAGAAACCTAGGGTTTGGGGTTTAAAATAATAATAGATTTGATATATGTATATAGGATATAGGTTAAGTGTGGGAGAGAGAGTGTGTGATAGAGGGTGTGTAATCTGGGATAAGTCTAGGGGACAAATAGAAAAACAGTTTAGGAAAGATATCATGAAATTAATTAAAGATATAGCCAGATTTGGCTATCAAATTCGAATTTGAACTGGTTGGGCTAATCAACGGTCGAGACTTCTTCGAGCGATATCTCTCAATCCGGGCATCAGAAAAATAATCTGAAAATACCGGGGCGATCGTGGAGACTAGATGCACAGATCTACAGAGCCTGATCGTGCATAACGCCTACCAAAAATTTACGTAAAATTGGAAACGGAATTTTGAGACAAATGACTAAAACGCCCATATCATTCCAAGTCGTTTTGCGAGAAAACGAGCCATGAAATGAAGTTCCCAAAAATTACTATAAAATTCTACACTCCCATACGATCACAACAGCATATCACATCGCACATTTTGGAGTCCAGAAATAGCCAAATAAAATATGTGTACGATAAAGCATGTGCACGTAGAAAATTCATAAGGTCGGAAAGCGACCGTTACATTCTACCCCACTAAAATAAAGATTACGTCCTCGGAATCGACAACACTAATCAGCAAACAAGAAAGGGAAACGCTCTCTCATCTCCTCCTCGCGCTCCCAAGTGGACTCTCCAGGTGATCCGTGATGCCACATCACTCTCACCAGGTCGATTACCTTATTCCTCAATTGCTTCTGTCGACGGTCCAAAATCTGCACAGGCTGCTGGTCATACATCAGGTCCGGGCGGACCGTAATCTCAGAGAAATCAACCGTGTGCGACGGATCACTGACCTACCGACGTAACTGGGATACGTGGAAAACGTCGTGAACACCCTCCAAGGATGGTGGCAGAGCAAGGCGGTAGGCCACTGCTCCCACGCGCTCAAGTACATCGAATGGTCCAATATACCTTGGACTCAGCTTTCCCTTCTTCCAGAAATGGATGACTCTGCGGTTCAGAGAAATCTTCAGGAAGACGTGATCTCCAGGCTGGAACTCCAACAGTCTCCTCTTGGCATCTGCCCAATGCTTGAATCGATCCTGCGCAACTCTGAGCTTCTCCCTGATGTCTCTCACGACATCCACAGCTTCCACTATCATCTCTGGACCCAATAACTCCCGATCTCCACTGTCATCCCAGCTCAGTGGCGATCGACATTTCCTTCCATATAAGTGAGCGCACCCCGGTATGCACACGCACCCGGGACAAGCGACTCGTAGTCTTACCGCAAGCGCACGGTGTAGTGGCAAGCAGGTATCGAACTCAGGGAGGAACAATGACAGTGTCTTCTTTTAATCACCTAGCTATCAAAATGGTCAAGAATAATTTGGGGTAAAATTGTCACAATCGTTCGTATATCGATGGAAATATCAATGAAATAAAGCGCCTAGGGATAGGGAATCCCCGCTACGGACAATATCTCATCGTTGTGATTCATAGGTTACATCATTGCTAGACTTGAATTTTAGGTGAACTAGTCGCAACTAAATGTAGAACCAAGCTCACGCTCTCGTGCTATTGTCGGTCTATAGCAAACCTAGGTTAGGGCCCAATCTCTTGCAAACCCTAACCTAAGCCGCTAGCGTGAAGAACAACATCATCGTTCAACCATATCTCGAGCCCACTCGGGTGCAAACTCGAGCTATGGCTTAGGTTGAGATAGTTCCTACCCATCCAATCTCTTGCAAACGGGTATTGGTATAGAAACACGATTAAAAACCCTAGCCATGGCCCAATCTCTTTCAAACCAATTCTAGTAAATTCCAATCGTAAATCTAAATCGAATATGAATCCCTAGCTATCCGTAATAAATCGATCCCAACCTAACCCTAATCAATTCTAGTAAGAATTTCACCAATTCATCACAATTCAGAAATAGGGGTCATAGGGTTCATCCCTATGCCCTATGACAATAAAACTACTCACTAATCATCATGCAATTCATAAGAAATTCAACAGAAAATTCAGCACAAATCATTGCAATAGAGAAATTATCAATAAAAATAGAGTTTTTGACAAGAAAAGAGACAAACCAATGAGAATCCAATAGCATCCAACAAAAGTCCCCTTTCTAATCTCTCAAAAACCCTAAATCTAATTATCTAAAAAGCTCTCTAAAAAGGCTGCAAAAAGTATCAAAAAGTTCTTCTAAACTAGGGCCAAAACTGGGTTTAAATACCCATCAAAATCGCCCAAAAAAATCGTGACAAAAATGCCCCTGCGCTGCCCAGAAATCGCAGTTTACGCAGCAGGCGGGGCGGCTCACTCGGCCAAGTGACAAATGTCACTCGACCGAGTGACAGTGTCACGACCCGCTTCCCTAAAATGGAGACGAGACGTGAGAAGGTCCGCTCAGGCGTGGAGCTATGAAGCTGCACGCCTGATAAGCGTCAATTTAGTATAAGCATGTCCCTGTAAACGCAAACGGAACAACAACAACAATAATAATAAAATGAGACGGATATGACATACCAATCTCAAAGTTCGTCCACAACAATTCAACATAATAGAAAAAGCCACCAGGCTAACAAGAAAGAGAGTCTAAAGGCCCAGAACAAGGCCAAACAAAAGGCAACATAACAGAGTATCAAACTAGGTGCCACGTACCGACAATCTAAGCAATCTAACAACACCAAATATAAACACTAAGACTGATCTCCAGTGTCTACGAAGTCCTCGATCAACGCGGGTTCTGACTCAGCGTCAGCGAACACCGCGTCCTCAGCAAGTATCTCAGGCTCGGGCTCTAACATGTGTCACCCAAAAGAGAAAAGGGGCACATGTCAGCAAGTCCAAAGACTTGTGCAAGGAAACTGAAAGAAAGGTAAACTAACAACCTAGCAGTTAAAGTATGGTGCATGGCAAGTAAAGTAAGGTAGTAACAAGTAAGGCAAAGTACAAGTAGCAAGTGGTAGTTGTGACAGGTAATGTCAAGTAACAAGTACAAGTACAAGGGATCACCCACACATGGATGCCCTATTGCCCGCAGGCTGTAGTCATGTACAAGGGATCACTCAGAGAGTGCCATATTGCCCGCAGGCTGTAGTGAGCTCGTCTTCTGGACCACGAGCCAGAATTGAATTGGCCTAGGGTTGTGCCCGCAAAACGGGTGCCTAACCGGTACAAATAGTACAAGTATGTAGCGAAGCTACGCAATCACGATGAGTGTTGAAGCATGCAATGACATGAGCAGATATTCGCGTACTGTTAATTGAAATTAAACGTGACAGGAAAAATGCAATGACATGAACATATTCGCGTACCGTTAATTTAAATTAAACATGGCAGTTAAAATGCAATAGTAGTTAAGGATGCATGGATGACATGAACAGTTAATACGCGTACCGTTAAGGGAAAGTAAACGTGACATACAAGCATGATGAAGGTGACGGACCAAGCTTCGTTGTCAAGCTAGGTCAATGGCGTCTAGACGGCTATCCTTTCACCGTCTAGTCTCTTTTACGCTAAAGCAATGTAATGGCCTAAGACATGGCCCAAATGAAGAGATGCAAGTTTCACTTGCCTGATACCGGGGTTGACGAGCAATGACGATCGTCACACAAGCTAACTACGGAATAGATCACTGTTATAGCAAAACAATCATTAGAACAATGATTCTAAATCGATTTCTTAATAGAATCCTAATTGTCTAATAATCCATTTTATTAGGGTTTCACAAATGTCAATGTGGGTTATGCTAAAACTTAAAGAATCGAGTATTACCGTGAAGAAGCGGAGGAACGATGCTGAGCAACCACGGCAACGAAAGAACGATCTGGCTCAGATCTGGAAATGAGGGAAAATCTGGAGAAATAGGTTTTGATATGGGTTTTGGTGGTTTGATGAAGGTTTGAGGAAGGTGGAAGGTGGAAAGTGTTAAATGAGGGTTTGCATGATGGAGGATGAGCTTGGAATGATGGGAAATGGGTTTGAGGTAGTAGGGGGCTCAATGGGGGAGAAATTAGGTTTAGAGATGATGAAGAAGAAGAAAAAACGTTTGGAGGGGTATTTATAGAGTTTGGTGGCGGCTAGGGCAAAACTAGGGTTTCATGTTCTGTTTAGTCGGTCAAAGAGCAACCACTAACCGACTAGTTTGGGAACTAGTCGGTCGGTTGACCAATGCAGACCGACTAAGTGTAAACAGTAACCCCTGACGAAAACCTGAACTAAGAGTTAGTCGGTCAAAGAACAACTACTGACCGACTAGTTTGACATCTAGTCGGTCGATGAACGTTCTTAGACCGACTAAAAGTGAACAGTAACTGGTACCAAAAATAGTTAATGAGTTAGTCGGTTAAAGAAGCATTGCTGACCGACTAGTTTGCAACCTAGTCGGTCAACCAACGTTCTTAGACCGACTAACGATAAACAGTAACTCCTGAACATTTATCAAAGCCCACTAGTCGGTTCAAGAAGGACTTCCGACCGACTGGATCGTCATCTAGTCGGTCGGTGCCCCTTCTTACACCGGCTAATGTGCACTGAAAGTTCTGAAATGGAGCGCGAAGCTCCGGGATGGTTTCCTAAGTCTCCTAGGCTCGTTCTAACTCTAAGATATCGACGTTATGAAGCCCGTCACGAATGACTTACTCCAAACACGCCGACCGACGGAAGAATCTAGAGAATCACAACGAAACGAACGAAAATGAAAACTACGGAGACGGAAATGGAAATCGCAACCAAGGAGAAGAAACCAAATATATATATATAATAAAATCCATACATGAAAAACCAGTCGTTACATCCTCCCCAACTTAAGAAAAATTCCGTCCTCGGAATTCCCAACACTCACGTGTCCGGGAACAAAAGTGGGTAGCGCTCTCGCATCTCATCTTCTCTCTCCCAAGTAGACTCTCCCGGCGAACCGTGCCGCCACATCACTCTAACAAGATCGACGACCTTGTTCCGAAGTGACTTCTGACGCCTGTCCAGAATCTGCACTGGATGCTGGTCATACGTCAAATCTGGGCGAACGGTGATCTCCGAGAAATCCACAACATGAGATGGATCGCTGATGTATCGACGAAGCTGCGACACATGGAAAACATCGTGAACTCCTTCCAAAGATGGCGGCAAGGCTAAGCGGTAAGCTACCTCGCCAACCCTCTCCAGAATATCAAACGGTCCAATGTATCGCGGGCTCAACTTCCCTCGCTTCCCAAAACGAATCACTCCACGATTCGAGGAAATCCTCAGAAATACATGATCCCCAGGCTGAAACTCCAAAGGACGGCGTTTAGCATCCGTCCAATGCTTAAAACTGTCCTGAGCAATCCTCAACCTCTCCCGAATGTTCCTGACGACCTCCACAGCCTCCACAATCATCTCAGGCCCCAACAGCTCCCGATCGCCAACGTCATCCCAACTCAATGGCGATCGACATTTCCTCCCATACAAAGCAGCGAAAGGCGCCATGCCAATAGACGCCTGGTAGCTGTTGTTGTAAGAGAACTCCACCAAGTGTTGATGGTCCTCCCACGAACCCTTGAAATCCAACATGCACGCTCTCAGCATGTCTTCCAAAATCTGAATCGTCCTCTCGGACTGGCCATCCGTCTACGGATGGTACGCCGTGCTGAAACTCAGATGCGTACCCAAACTCTTCTACAAACTCTGCCAGAACTGAGATGTGAATCTCGTGTCTCTGTCCGACACGATACTCACGGGGACTCCATGAAGTCGCACGATCTCCTACACGATTCATGTTACATCACTATCTAAGCTAGGAAAAGGAAACATAAACGGAGAGTAAAATAATTTACCTCCATGTATCTCCTTGCTAGCGCCTCAGTGGACTGTCCTACTCGGAATGGAATAAAGTGCGCGGATTTGGTCAATTGGTCTACGATCACCCAAATCGTGTCGTTCTGCTTCGGACTCCAAGGTAGTCCAGTCACGAAGTCCATAGTGATGTGTTTCCACTTCCACTCCGGAATCGGAATCGGTTGCAGTAACCCTACCGTACGCTGATGCTCTGCCTTCACTTGCTGGCAAACCAAAAACTTGGCTACACTCCGAGCCACACTCCTCTTCATGCCGTGCCACCAAAAGTTCAGACGAAGATCCTTGTACATCTTGGTCCCACCAGGATGCACAGAATACGGCGAACTGTGTGCCGTCACCAACAACTCCTCTCTGATATGCCCAGCAGGTACACACAACCTGGCTCCATACCTCAACGAGCCATCTTCATGAACCAAAAAGTCAGTCCGCAGACCGGCTTCAACCTGTTCTCGAATCCTCACCAGCTTTGGATCTCCGGCCTGACTCGCCTTAATCCGATCCACGAGCGTCGACTGTATCTGCATACACATCAACGAGGAATCCTCCCCAGGAAGAATAATCTCCACTCTAGACTCGCAAAAATCCTGCTGCAATCTCCACTACGAAGTCAAAACCATCATCGCTGGAGGCCTACTCAGCGCATCAAGAACCACATTCACCTTGCCAGGGTGATACTGCATATCAATCTCATAATCTGCCATAAGCTCCAAACATCGACGCTGTCGCCTGTTGAGCTCCTTCTGGGTGAAAATATACTTCAAGCTTTTGTGATCGGTGAAGATTTTCACTTTCTCACTCAGCAAGAAGTGCCTCCAAATCTTAAGAGCAAATACAACAGCAGCCAACTCCAAATCATGCGTCGGGTAATTCTTCTCTGAACCTTGAGCTGACGAGAAGCATAAGCCACAACATACCCGTGCTAATGCAACACACAACCGAGACCCTTTCCAGAAGCATCGCAAAAGATCTCAAATCCACCGCTGTGATCAGGCACAACAAGAATAGCGGCAGTCGTCAACCTCTCCCTCAGAACACCAAAAGCATTCTCACAATCACCCGACCAAACAAAAGGTACATCCTTCCACGTCAATCTGGTCATCGGCTCCGCAATACGGGAAAAGTCCTTAATGAAACGCCGATAATATCCCGCCAAACCAAGGAAACTCCGAATCTCAGACGCAGACGACGGAACAGGCCACTCTCTGATGGCACTGATCTTCTCGGGATCCACTGAAATACCATCTCCAGTCACCACATGCCTGAGAAAAGCAACTCTGTCCAACCAAAACTCGCACTTCGAAAACTTAGCATACAACCGATGCTTCCTCAGAATCTCCAACACCGTCCTCAAGTGCGAGGCATGCTCTTCCTCCGACTTCGAATAGATCAGAATGTCGTCAATAAAGATAACGACAAACTTATCTAAAAAGTCGTAGAAAATCCGATTCATCAGATTCATGAAAACTGCGGGTGCGTTAGTCACGCCGAAAGGCATAACCACAAACTCATAGTGTCCATACTTCGTCCTGAAAGCTGTCTTCGACACATCATCCTTTTTCACCTTCAACTGATGGTAACCGCTCCTCAAATCCAACTTAGAAAACACCCTCGAACCTCCAAGCCGATCAAAAATATCATCGATGCGAGGCAACGGGTATTTATTCTTAATGGTCACCGCATTCAACTCCCGATAGTCCACGCACATGCGACGCGAACCATCCTTCTTCTTCACAAGCAACACCGGTGCTCCCCACGAAGACACACTAGGGTTGATATAACCCTTCTGCATAAGCTCATCCAACTGCCTACGCAATTCCTCCAACTCTGCTGGCGCCATACGATATGGTGCCTTCGAAATGGGCTGCGCACCTGGAATAAGATCAATAGAAAACCGATCAGGTGGCAATCCAGACATCTCCTCGGGGAAGACGTCATCAAAATCTCGTACCACAGCTGGCCTCTCCAACTCCATCTGCATAGCCATAACCTCCACCGGTCTGGTCCGAAATCTGACCGGATCTAGCGAACTGCTACCTCGACTGAACTCAAATACTGGATGTCCGGGAATCTCGAACACCACCTTCTTCCTCCGACAGTTAATTGTAGCATAGAAGCTCGCAAGCCAATCCATCCCAAGGACCGCATCGTAGTTGATGATGTCGTGGACAATGAAATCAGCATAAAGCTCACGTCCACAAACCACCAACGAGCAAGAATTGCACCCACGATGCACCGAGACCACACTGTTTCCTATGACGATATTCCAACTCTTAGGAAGAGAGGACGTCGACAAGGAATGCTTCTCCACGAAGTTCCGGGCCAAAATGCACATCGACGCACCTGAGTCAAAGAGGACTCGTGCAGGAAATGTGCAAACCAAAACCACACCTAGCAAACAGTCTAACAATCAAATCCTATTCTAGCAACAAACATGAGCAAGCAACCAACATAATCAACAATCAAACTAACTAAGGAAGAAAAATAGCTAGAATGAGCGTTACCTGTAATAACCTCGTCCACGGCCATGCTCTCCTCCTCAGTCATCAGAAAGGCCTGCCTTCTCGGTGAAACAGCCTGCCGAAAGGCCTGTCTCTATGGAACAAGGGGCGCTCCATGTCCAGCGGGTACATGGGCTCTCTGCTGCAATGGATGAGCAGCAATAGGTCCCCGCCAAGGCTGCTTCGACCTCGGGCACTCTCTGATGGTGTGGGCAGGATCTCCGCAGACAATACACTGCCACAGGAACCTCCTACACTGATCCCTGAGGTGTCCAGTCTTGCCACAGAAATGGCAAGTCTTCAGAATAGGCCCTCCTGGCCTCTTGAACTGAATAGGCTGAACAGGCCTGAATCCAGGTCTAACCACAGCACGGACCTGCTCCACAGGCCTCTTCCCAGCTCCAGAAACATGTCCCCTCCTCTGGTTCAAATTCAACTCCTGCCGCCTCGCAGCAACCAGGACCTTCTGGTATGTCTCCAGGTCAGAAGAGGTCACAAAGCTCTGAAGCTCCAAGGCAAGTCCCTGAAGGAATCGCTGAGCTTTCTCATCGGCATCTTGCACCATCTTTGGTGCAAACCGACTGAGCCTCGTGAACTCCTGGTGGTACTGATCCACCGACAAGCTCCCCTGCTTCAGATCTATGAAGCGCTGCAGCATCACCTGCCTAGCAGCCTTCGGGAAGAATTCTCCATCAAATCTGGACTTAAAGGTAGCCCAAACTATCGGCTCCACTAGCATCTTCTCTTCAGCATCCCACCAGTTTCTGGCATTGTCCTTCAACTGCCTCTTAGCCAAATCAACCCATCCAGCCGGGTTAATCTTCGCCATCGCCAGGTTATCCTCAATGTTCCGAATCCACTCATCGGCAGCCAGAGGACCCTCAGACCCATCAAAATATGCGGGACCCAGCTCCCGAAATTGCTTCGCTCCCGGCTCAGAGCGAGGGGCATCCAGAAGTGCCCGGGCAGCTCGAGCAAGTGGAGCATTCTGGACCTGCAGCAGCACGCCCTGCTGAACCTGCATCATCTGGAGCATCATCCGCATCGTCTATCCATTGTTGGGTTCCCGCTCAGGCTCCTCGTCATGAGGGGGCGCACCACTACCTCCACCACGGGTGAATCGCCTTCCTGCCATCTAATGACACAGAAAACGAAGCAGATTAGACTCATAGCTTAGGGCTCGGATGTCGAATTTATTTGTTGGACAATCTTATATTATTATCGTTATCCCGATAATTGCAGTTACAGAGAGAGACCTGCATGGGCCACCACTAAAACCTGTCACGACCCGCTTCCCTAAAATGGAGACGAGACGTGAGAAGGTCCGCTCAGGCGTGGAGTTGTGAAGCTGCATGCCTGATAAGCGTCAATTTAGTATAAGCAGGTCCCTGTAAACGCAAACGGAACAACAACAATAATAATAATAAAATGAGACGGATATGACATACCAATCTCAAAGTTCGTCCACAACAATTCAACAGCACAGAAAAAGCCACCAGGCTAACAAGAAAGAGAGTCTAAAGGCCCAGAACAAGGCCAAACAAAAGGCAACATAACAGAGTATCAAACTAGGTGCCATGCACCAACAACCTAAGCAATCTAACAACACCAAATATAGACACTAACACTGATCTCCAGTGTCTACGAAGTCCTCGATCAACACAGGTTCTGACTCAGCGTCAGCGAACACCGCGTCCTCAGCAAGTATCTCAGGCTCGGGCTCTAACATGTGTCACCCAAAAGATCACCCACACATGGATGCCCTATTGCCCGCAGGCTGTAGTCATGTACAATGGATCACTCAGAGAGTGCCCTATTGCCTGCAGGCTGTAGTGAGCTCGTCTTCTGGACCACGAGCCAGAATTGTAATTGGCCTAGGGTTGTGCCCGCAAAACGGGTGCCTAGCCGGTACAAATAGTTCAAGTATGTAGCGAAGCTACGCAATCACGATGAGTGTTCAAGCATGTTATGAAATGAGCAGATATTCGCGTACCGTTAATTGAAATTAAACGTGACAGGCAAAATGCAATGTCATGAACATATTCACGTACCATTAATTTAAATTAAACATGGCAGTTAAAATGCAATAGTAGTTAAGGATGCATGGATGACATGAACAGTTAATACGCGTACCGTTAAGGGAAAGTAAACGTGACATACAAGCATGATGAAGGTGACGGACCAAGCTTCGTTGTCAAGCTAGGTCAATGGCGTCTAGACGGCTATCCTTTCACCGTCTAGTCTCTTTTACGCTAAAGCAAGGTAATGGCCTAAGACATGGCCCAAATGAAGAGATGCAAGTTTCACTTGCCTGATACCGGGGTTGACGAGCAATGAAGATCGTCACACAAGATAACTACGGAATAGATCACTGTTATAGCAAAACAATCATTAGAACAATGATTCTAAATCGATTTCTTAATATAATCCTAATTGTCTAATAATCCATTTTATTAGGGTTTCACAAATGTCAATGTGGGTTATGCTAAAACTTAAAGAATCGAGTATTACCGTGAAGAAGCGGAGGAACGATGCCGAGCAACCACGGCAACGGAAGAACGATCCGGCTCAGATCTGGAAAAGAGGGAAAATCGGGAGAAATAGGGTTTGATATGGGTTTTGGGGGTTTGATGAAGGTTTGAGGAAGGTGGAAGTTGGAAAGTGTTAAGTGAGGGTTTGGATGATGGAGGATGAGATTGGAAGGATGGAATAAGGGTTTGAGGTAGTAGGGGGCTCAATGGGGGAGAAATTAGGTTTAGAGATGATGAAGAAGAAGAAAAAACGTTTGGAGGGGTATTTATAGAGTTTGGTGGCGGCTAGGGCAAAACTAGGGTTTCCTGTACTGTTTAGTCGGTCAAAGAGCAACCACTGACCGACTAGTTTGGGAACTAGTCAGTCGGTTGACCAATGCAGACCGACTAAGTGTAAATAGTAACCCCTGACGAAAACCTGAACTAAGAGTTAGTCGGTCAAAAAACAACTACTGACCGACTAGTTTGACATCTAGTCGGTTGATGAATGTTCTTAGACAGACTAAAAGTGAACAGTAACTGGTACCAAAAATAGTTAATGAGTTAGTCGGTTAAAGAAGCATTGCTGACAGACCAGTTTGCAACCTAGTCGGTCAACCAACGTTCTTAGACCGACTAACGATAAACAGTAACTCCTGAACATTTATCAAAGCCCACTAGTCGGTTCAAGAAGGTTTTCCGACCGACTGGATCGTCATCTAGTCGGTCGGTTCCCCTTCTTACACCGACTAATGTGCACTTAAAGTTCCGAAATGGAGCGCAAAGCTCCGGGATGGTTTCCTAAGTCTCCTAGGCTCATTCTAACTCTAAGATATCGACGTTATGAAGCCCGTCACGAATGACTTACTCCAAACACACCGACCGACGAAAGAATCTAGAGAATCACGACGAAATGAACGAAAATGAAAACTACGGAGACGGAAATGGAAATCGCAACCAAGGAGAAGCAACCAAATATATATATAATAAAATCCATACATGAAAAACCAGTCGTTACAGACAGACCCTGTAAAATTACAGTAAGTTGGGACTTTTCGGGGGTCTGTCTTCGGGAGTGACTCGGCCGAGTAACTTTACTCACTCGGCCGAGTGGCATTTCTCGCTCGGCCGAGTCGAAACCATCAAAAGCCTGTAAATTTACAGTAAGTCGGCCCCTTTTGAAGTTGATTTTCACATGCCACTCGGGCGAGGGGATTTCCATGCTCGGCCGAGTGGACTATCGTCACTCGGCCGAGTGCACGCTGATTTCATTCTGTTGATGTGTGTCCGGTCTGGTCGGTCGAGTGGTCTTCTTGCTCGGCCGAGTGGGTGGTTCACTCGGCCGAGTGAGATGATGCAAATACCCAATTTTCATCTTTTCGCCTCATCGTCGCTCCTACGACGTTCCTTCTTCTTCCACTTGTCTTCCATCGCCGAATAGCCCTCAAAAGTGCTTTGGGTGACACTCCGAAGTGGGTGCAAATCCTCTTGATCTCAAAATCACTCCGAATCGCTTAATATCTCTTAAAATACGACAAAAACAAGAAATCGTGAAAAGCATCGCAATATTGTCGAATAATCGTGAAAAACGCGATATGAGCGATCAAAGTGGCATGCAAACATGCAGAAAAAGGGTGTTAAATACGGAGTGATCAAAATCCCCCAAGCTTACTTCTTACTCGTCCTCGAGGAAGATGAGTAAAAAGCAAACCAGACGGGCAAAACAATGGAAAAGAAGGAAAATAAAAATAAAAAAATAGAATAGAAAGCGAAGAAGGGGGGTGCTAGATCATTTTTCTCAGGACGTGGGTTTTGCTTACTCATATAGCATACATCGAATATAAAACACACGTCAAAGACTTTTATTTCGATATCACAGTATAATTGATGCATTCGAAATAGAAAACCCCAAATATAGCATGAAATATGGAATCATTCTAGGATTAACATCGTCTGAAGCATCTAAAGCGGTATGCATAACCCTATGTCACACACTTTTCAATTGAATGCTTCCTATAAGGAGTATAAGAGATATCCCACGATATGGAATAGTAAGAATAGAAAAGCATGGTTTTCATGAAATGAATGCTAAGTGTCGATTTCTGGATTTCGTGAAACTTTAGCAATCTCACCGAGTATAGAAAATTACTTAGCCTAGGTTGTCATGCACCGTCAAGTAGTCACTCTCTCACACATCATTGGATCCTCTCCCCCAAGCTTATCCATAAGCGTGGTGGCATAAACAAATCAATATGTACATTCCCCATTTCTTTTGAAGCTCCAAAATAAAGCAAAAATAAAACAAAAGAGGGAAGAAAGAGAGAAAGAGTGTGAGATGGGATCGTTATAAACTTCTTTTCTCTTTTCTTTTCTTTTTCTCAATTTTTCTCTCTCTTTTTTAATTGCAATAAGCATATATACATAAGCGATCCCAAATCAAAAGAGAGAAGGATATACAAGTATATATTTTTTGCTTTTTGATTATGGGGATTTGGAGCATGAAAATTAATAGTGGCGGAAATGCCGATAATAGACTTGCTAAGGGGAGGAATCACCAATGAATTTTAAATAGAGAGATAATGCTCAAGGTATGTGGAGAAAGAAATCAATGTATCACTCGGTTCACTCTATAGGACGTGCATGATAACTTTCAGCAGAGTAATATAATCTACTCAGTTTAATCTCAAAAAGTAAACTAGTCCAGATATATCACCCTAGCAAACATTCAATCAACCTGAAAGTGAAGCGCACAATTCATGCAATAAGAAGTGATATGAGAGAGGAAAGCAGTACTCCAGATATAAGCAATCAATGCATGAAGCTTGATGTGTTTTCTATGAAAAGCATACATATGAATCATCAGACATCAGCTAATAACAGAATTTCATCCATATTCATACATGAAAAGAGTGGGTTACTATTTCAAAATGCAAAGCAAAACATAGCATATGATTTTTGAAACAAAAGCTATGACGTGACAAAATAGCATGCACATAGAGATAAGCTAACACCACATCATCATCATCACAGAAAAATCAACTCTAGCAAAGGATGAAAGAAACAAAGATAAAAGAAAATAGAACTATATACAGTGCAGCATACTCAAAAAAGGAAAAGAAAACGTGATGCATGATAAAAAACGAAAAAGTGGTGAAAATAAGTGCAAAAGTGGAAAGAAAGTGTAAGAAATCAAAAATAAATGGTGGTAAAAATAAAAAGGGTGAGAACTCACTCCCCTAAGCTGAAGTGCACAGTGTCCTCATTGTGCAAAGTGTGGCACACTGAGAGACGTGAAGTTTGTGGGGTGGGTGAGGATGCATGCATGATGAAAAGGAAAGAAAAATAAAAAAGAAAATAAGAAGTGAATGAATGGGATGCATGCAAAGATCAGGATGGTGCAGATATAAGTGTCCCCAAAAAGTCTCTCCCTCACTCCCAAAAAGATATAAAAATATATGATCAGGAAGGCACCAAAATAACACGTGGAGGAGGAGGGGGCAGAAAATAATCACCAGGCCCAAGAACAAACGGGCAGCAAAACGACAAAAAATATCAGAGGCATCAAGAGTGTGCCTAAGCTGGTGGTGGCGCTGCACCAGAACCGTCCTGTGGTGGAGGAGGTGGTGGAGGTGGCGGGCGTGGTATCTGCTGGGTGGGTGGGAGTAGTGGGGGCAGACGTGCCAGAATCTGATTCAGGCAAGCCAGAATATCAGGTAGGATGGCGACGTGGGTCTGCATGGAACCTACTGTGGCAGAGAGAGCCCTAAAGTCTCCTCGAAGTCCACTAACAGCCCCCTCAAGAGCACGAATGCTCTAAACTAGAGTGTTAGGGGGTGGTGGAGCAGAGGGACGCACAGGTCTAACAGGTGAGGTGCAGGGTTGTCTCTGTCGGGCAGTGTATAGGATGGGGCCAGCAGGAAAGTATGGAATGGGTGCTGTGCTCACTACGTGATGCCCAGCCTCGATACGAGGCTGGGACGCAGGCTGGGTCGGAGCAGCAGCAGCAGCAGCAGAGGTGGAAGGAAAAATGGGCGACGAGGCAATAGGAGAGGTCAGTGACACAGAAGTGGGGACAGAAGTCACGACACTCTCGGTAAAGACAGCGGCAGTGGGGTCAGGCGGGCCAACGACCGGGTGGCCATGGACAAAAGTGAGGACAGAACCACCACTGCGGCGGTAAAGGAGGTCTCACCGCTCTTTAAAATGGTGGTGGGACGCTCAGGGCTCAGAGAGGTGATATGCTCGACGGACATAGGCTCGGTGGTGGTGGTGGTGGTGGACTCAGCTAAAGTGCTCCCAACACTGACAGAAGTGTGGACAGAGGTGTCGGGAGGTGTAGACAATGCAGGTACAGGCTGAGGGATCACAGGGTCAACAGGGGGTGCAGGGGGTGCCTGCTCAGCATCCTCAGCCTCAAGTACGTAGGCAGCGGGGATAAGGAGATCCAACGCTAGAATCCAGTCCCCGTGGGCCGGTCCAATGTGTGTCCGAGCAGTGCTCGGAAGAACCATGTAGTCAGCACTAAAGGGACCGTGCAACCACACCCAGTGCCTGTGACCGTGGGGATGAAGAATCTTCATCCGGTTCATAACATCTATCGAAAGTGAAGTGGGGCCCGGAGCTCGACGCAAGTTGTCAGGTAGGTCCACGCCGGTCATAAGGGCCAGAAGTGTGATCAGACCGCCGCAGCAAATAGGTGAGCGAGCACTTACCGAAATGATGATGCAGTCCAGAAACCAACTAGCAATGTCGATCTTGACGTCGGGGACCAGGTCGTCGCTACCCCTGTCTAGAACCCTAGGGCGAGTCATCACGTAGAGCTTGTACAGCTCTAGCATAGACAATGTCCAGGGCTCGTACCTCGCTAGGAAAGTAGTCGCCATGAGGCGCTGTGCAATGCGGAAGTAGGGGTGCAGGATGGCTGAGGCCTTGTCCCTACTAGGGTCAAAGGCAAGTGGGGATCCCGTGATCCGTGTCCAGAATGTGCAGGTCTCGAACGACGGGGGTGGGATGTGCGTGGGATCATAGGCGCAGTCAGGGACAGGGACAGGGGGCCACTGGAAGAACGCTCTAAGCATGTCAAGAGTGATCTCACACTCTCGATCCATCAAGCAGAATGTGCATCCTCCAGGGGTCCGGTCAATAGAGCTCAGGACCTCTAGTGTCAGATGGATGTAAGTATCCGCCGACACCGATAAAAAATCACGCCATCCCACGTTGTCGTACAACGTGAGAAGCCCCTCGAGTACCCCTAGGTGGTCAAGGTCAGCTAGGTGAGCAAACCTAGGGGATACTATCGAGCGATGGCAGATACGCTCGAATCTGGGGCGGTGTGCGTCATTTCGAAATGTAATCCCCATCGGCCCAACGACGGGAGCGGGTGGAGGGACAGGATCAGTAGGGATCGTCTGTGTAGGTGGTGGTGGTAGTGGCGGGCTAGGTGGAGGGGATTCCTCCCGAGCGTGAGATGCACCGGGATCATCGGTCCTCTTCCTATTTGAAGAGTCTCCCCGTGTACGTGGCGTAGTGCGCAGCGGCATGTGTGCCGCGAGACGTGTCCCAACTAAATAAATACAGCGACGTGCTAAATGATGGAACAAGTGTACCAGAACACGCTGCGAGAGCAATAAGTGGTGCGAGCGAAGAGACGCCTCCGTCGCGATGCTCAAAGCGCGTCCAAAAGCTCCCCAAAGCTCCCCCAAGCTAGCTTGCAAATCAAACGATCAAATCAGCAAATAATATTCGATATGTATGGGGGAGATATGTGATAATAGATTGATATGAAAGTTAATTTGAAAACGGGGTTC
>CM061132.1:92172580-92292580 GCA_030789695.1 Scilla litardierei
ACGGGAATACGAAGGGTCTCGGTCGGGTTTTAGGAGGTTTACGAGTTGGAGGAGAGAAAACAACCGACTGGAATGGGAAATAACCGGTTAGAATAGGATTAAGTCGGTCGAGAATGCGAAAAGACGCGTTTGCCCTAACGCACTTAGTCGGTCACAGTTCAAGCACTGACCGACTAGATTACGATCTAGTCGGTCGGTCAATGAGCTTAAACCGACTAAGTCGAAACAGAGGCAAACAGAAAAATCTAGGGCTAGAGTTAGTCGGTCGCAGTATAATCACTGACCGACTAGTTTTCAATCTAGTCGGTCGGTAAGAGTACTATGACCGACTAAAAGAAGTAAATGACAATAGAAAGTTTAAAGCTTGAACTAGTCGGTCTGAGTGAACTAGCTGACCGACTAGATGAGCATCTAGTCGGTTGGCTGATGAACTGAAACCGACTAGAACAGTCCAAAAGTTGATAAATGAGTTCTCTTCATAAAAACACTTGGATGAAACATCTTAATTCTCTCATAAGTCATCTAAACTACCACATTAAACGTCGAAATCTTAAATACGACATTCAAATAAGAATTCGAGCAAAAATTCAAATATATCACATAAAATCCCCAAAAATTCAATAAATCTAGCATAAACGAAATATCGCGAAATATAATAGCATGCAAGATAATTGAATGAAATATGAATCCTATATCTCGGATTCACCCATAATCCCCAATTCTCGACACAACCGCACAAAGGATTCCTCCTTTAGGGGTTTCGTGAAAATATCGGCGATTTGCTTTTGGGTTTCAACGTACACTAATATGATGTCCTTTTTAGCAACATGATCATCTAAGAAATGGTGTCGGACATCTATGTGTTTAGATCGGGAATGGTGCACCGGATTCTTTGAAAGACAAATAGCACTTTGGTTATCCACCATGATAGGGCTAGTATCACAATGAATACCAAAATCCTTCAGTGTGTGTCTCATCCAAAGAACCTGGGCACAAGCGGCACCGGCGGCAATGTATTCCGCCTCGGTGGTTGAAAGTGATACCGAAATTTGCTTCTTGGAAAACCAAGAGATAAGGGAATTTCCTAGAAAATGGCAAGTGCCACTAGTACTCTTCCTGTCGGATTTGCATCCCGCATAATCAGCGTCACTATATGAGACTAACTCATATGTGCTAGATTTCGGATAAAGTAATCCAAAATCTAAAGTGTAACTTAGATAGCGAAAAATACGTTTAACCGCTACTAAGTGAGAATCCTTAGGTTGAGACTTATAACGAGCACAAATACAAACGACAAACATGATATCGGGCCTACTTGTGGTAAGATAAAGTAAACTACCTATCATACCTCGATATAGACGAATGTCTACATCTTTTCCGCCCGTATCTTTATCTAGATGCGTTGTAGTGCTCATAGGAGTCTTTTTCCCGGAGGCATTCTCCATTCCAAATCGCTTTAGCAACTCCACCGTGTATTTCATTTGGTGGATGAAGATTGCATCGTTCAATTGGCGAATTTGGAGACCTAAGAAATATTTGAGTTCGCCCATGTGGCTCATCTCAAATTGTTCCTTCATAACATTAGAAAACTCTTCGCAAAGAGTGAAGTTAGTAGCACCGAAAATGATATCATCAACATAAATTTGAACTAATAAAATATCATTATTAGCATGCTTAACAAAAAGTGTAGAATCGGCATCACCCATTTTAAAATTCAAATCCAAAAGAAAATTCTTTAGGCGATCATACCAAGCTCGAGGAGCTTGTCTCAAACCATAAAGAGCTTTCTTTAGTTTAAAAACATGATTTGGAAATTTTTCATTTATGAAGCCCGGAGGTTGAGAAACGTAAACTTCCTCAACGACATCTCCGTTTAAAAATGCACTTTTAACATCCATTTGAAATAATTTAAAATTTTTATGGCATGCAAAAGACAATAATAGTCTAATTGATTCTAATCTAGCTACCGGAGCGAAGGATTCTTCGAAATCGATACCTTCCTCTTGTCGATAGCCTTGAGCTACTAACCGAGCTTTGTTCCAAACGACGACTTGGTTTTCGTCGGTTTTGTTCTTGAAGATCCACTTTGTCCCTATGACGGTGTGGTTCTTCGATGGCAAAGGAACAAGCTCCCATACCTCATTCCTCTCGAATTGAATGAGTTCCTCCTCCATGGCAAGAATCCAAGCACTATCTTCGCATGCTTCAACTATATTCTTTGGCTCTATCGATGACGCAAAGGCACAATTGGCGAAGTGGTGGACTTGCGATCTCGTCTTGACTCTATCTTGAATATTGCCAATGACTTGCTCATGGGGATGGTCGCGAACGGTATGAAGCCGCTTGGGAATACCTTGATCACTAGGCACATCCTCAACAACTTCATTAGTCGGGTTAGTATCAATAGAATCAATTGAATCAATAGACTTAGAATTTTCAAATGAATCACATAAAACATCCATAGAGTCATCATCATTTGAAATTCTAGGAGTAATAAAATTCTCATTAAAAGAGACATGAAGTGATTCCTCGATCGTAGAGGATCTTTTGTTGTATATCCGGTAGGCTTTGCTACGTGAGGAATACCCAACAAATATCCCCTCATCCGATCTCGGATCAAACTTGTCCAAATTATCATATGTGTTTTTAATAAAACATTTTGCGCCGAAAACACGAAAATGTTTAACTTGAGGCAATCTACCAAACAACAATTCATAACAAGTTTGTTTGGTGCCGGGCCTCAAAAGTATTCTATTAAACACATAACAAGTGGTGTGTACCGCTTCCGCCCAAAATTGATAACCAAGTTGACTATCTTCGAGCATAATGCGAGCACACTCCACAAGCGTTCTATTCTTCCTCTCAACAACACCATTTTGAGGAGGTGCGCGAGGGAAGGAAAACGTGTGAGTAATTCCAAGATCATCACAAAAATTTGAGAAAGACTCATTCTCAAATTCACCCCCATGATCACTACGAATAGTGACAATGGTGGTTCCGATGAGATTTTGTACTTTCTTCACAAATTACATAAGAAAAATACCCATGTAAATCTAGAATAATCATCGACGATGACAAGTCCATATCTTGCATTTCCTAAGGAAGCAACTCTAGTTGGCCCAAATAAATCTAGATGTAATAGCTCTAGTGGCCGTTTCGTAGAAATGCTTTTCTTGGGTTTAAATGAAGATTTAGGAAGCTTGCCACGTTGACAAGAATCACAAAAACTTTTCTTTTCAAAAACGAGCTTCGGAAAACCTTTAATGGAATTTAATTTTGAAAGCTTATAAAGTGTTCCAAAGTTCACATGTCCAAAGCGTCGATGCCATAAGTGTTGTTCACTTGTGTTGGCAACGAGACATTGTTCATATGACTTAGGAAGATCCAAAATATAAATATCTTTATGGCGTGTGCCGGAAAATAATAACTTATTATTATCATTTGAAATATGACACAATCCTTTCGCAAAGCTAACTTTGTAACCTTTGTCACAAAGTTGGCTTATTGAAATAAGATTATGATTCAAACAATTAACTAGATACACATCACTAATTAAGGGTTTAGATGGGTTACCCACTTTACCAACACCGACGATGGTTCCGCTCTCGTTGCCTCCAAATACGACGCGATTTCCATTTGCAATGGGAACCACTCCGGAGAGCAATTGAGCGTCACCCGTCATGTGTTTGGAGCACCCGCTATCGAGTATCCAATTCCCTTTGGAGCTAAATTTAAATTTGTTGCTCCTTTTCTTTTTCTTTTCCTTGAGTACCTAAAGATAGAGAATTTCATATCATGGTACCTAAGGTCATTGGGTCCTCAAAGGTTAGACCTTTGGAAGCCAAGTCCAATTGGACTTAGACTTCCCCACATAATTTCTACTATGCACAACATCCGAAAAATAAGCATTCATATATACTTTTTTTTCATCCATGCTTGTGTCCTTTGGGCTCCAAATAGTGAAAATCTTGGGAGCCCTCATCCTATTGGGTGCATGCATGCGACGTTGGTTTCTACGTGATGCATGTCGTGGATAGACATAAGGAACATGATGGAATGGTGCACGACGAGAATTATTCATATGATGAGGTGGGTGAACATATGCATGTGTGGGAACACGTGCGTGAGGGTGTCTCACATGGTGTGCACGTGCCCGAGAATGTGTTGCATAAAAATCATCATATGTGTGAAACGGTGGAGTAGGACGTGTGTTCCTACGTGGCATGGTATTGGTGTACATATAAGCATGCCCCTTCTTTGGAGGTCCACCCAAAGTGGGTTTCTTTCCGAAAGAGGGTGTGGAAGAGGTGGAAGCACCATTGGTAGATGAACTACCAATAGAGTGTTTGCTACCACTCGTAGAGTCACCGGAAGTTGGCCTAACAAAAGTAGTGGCCGCTTTGGATGGACATCCCATCGTATACCCCAAACCAATGTGGTGATTGGCCGGAAGTAAGTCACTTAGGATTTTATCCAAATGGTCCTTACCCTTGTTGAATTTATTAATTCGGCCTAATGTGTTCTCATATTTCTCTTTGAGAGAACACATAGAAGTATCCAAGTTTGATACTTGCGATGTGAGCACATAAACACGAGATTTAAGATTCTCATTCTCAATACTCAAAGTCGAGATTTGAGAAGTCAAATCCGCTATCCTATGTTCTTCCGGATCATCAATGCTAACATGTTCAAGTTTAGATTTGAGATTAACAATCTCATTTCTTAACTCTTCAACAACGGTGTCGTTGTTGGTGATGATAGTCTTAGGCGAGGTTTGAATGCTAGCTAGGTCATCTTTTACTTTAGTATATCTATTTACTAATTTAGTGTATTTGGACCATAGTTGAGAGTTAGCATTCCTAAGATCATCCATAGTTACCTCATCGCCTTCGTTGTCGCTATCATCGGAGGAGGAAGATCCTTGATCATGCTCCTCTCTTGCCATGAAGCACATGTGCGCTTGCTCCACTTTCTCATCGTCCGACTCTCCGCTTGAGGAATCCTCGGAGTCGGTGAATGTTGCTCCGACAAGTCCCTTTTTATACCCCTTTTTGTACTTCTTGGACTTGTCAAACTTCGGTGCCTTCCACTTCTCCTTTTGCTAGTTTTGAGGACAATCCGCTTTGATGTGTCCTGGCTTATTGCATTTAAAGCACAAAGGTGGAGAGGCGTTAGTATAAGTAAATTTAGATTTTTGTTTGAAGTTACCCTTTCAAAAGAAGCGATTGAACTTCTTTGCCATGAGTGCAATGGATTCCATGTCCATTTCTTCTTCCGAGTCCTCATCTTCGGTAGAGGTGGATGAAGCCGCCTTGAATGCAATCGCCCTTTTCTTAGGCACGTCTTGGTTCAAATAGGACTTCATCTTTTCTTGTAACTTCACCTTGCTATCTTTGCGTACCTTGTATGACATCAAAGTACCCATCAATTGAACTACGGTATACTTATTCATGTCATTACATTCCTCGATGGCGACGGTACGTTTCTCCCAAGAAGAAGGAAGTCCTTCGATAAGCTTCGAACACTTCTCCTTTTGGGTGTAAGTTTTGCCGAGAGCTTCCAACTCGTTCATTATGTCGATGAAGCGAGCATAATACTCCTTCATCTTTTCTCCCTGTTCCATATGAAACAATTCGTAATCTCTATTGACTACTACGAGTTTAGAATCTCTTACCCGACTCGTTCCTTCATGCAAAATAAGGAGCGAATTCCAAATTTGATATGCAATCTTACATGTGCATATCTTATTAAAATCTTCGGGTTCCAATGCGCATTGTAAAGAATTCATAGCTTTGGCATTTGCAATCTCCGCAGCGACCTCCGCGGTAGTCCACTTGTCGAAATCCTCTTCGGTAGGCACATTGTAATCCGACATGGTAATTCTCCACAAGGAGGCGCTCCAGAGGAACGTTTCCATCCGGCATTTCCAATATCCATAATTGACGCCGTTGAAGAATGGAGGCCTAGTCGAGGAATGTCCTTTCATGACCAAAGACGATCCTTCACGGTTCCTAAAGGTGCCATAGTCGGAAGGTGGACGCACGGTCTTGTTGTCGTTGGTAGACATAGCTAAGTATCTGGCTCTGTGACCGGCGCCCCGCGTGATATGCGCGGCGGCGCGGTGTCGTTTACCGCAAGTTTCACGGTTAGTGTAGGGTGCGGGAATATCGAACACAGGGAGGCGAGGTTGTACTTGGGTCAGGTAGGACGTAAATCACCCCGAGGGGCGAGCTAGCCCGAATCGGTGGTTGGTTGTCACGAAAGGAAATGAAAGCGTATGAACAAAAAGAAAGTAAACCCGGGACTTTGGTTTCCGACCCGACGAGAGACTCTCGCCGCTACGGCCTACGGGTATGGATAGCGATCGGGATTAGGGTCTAATGGTGAGACGTTGCCTCTGAAAGTGGTACCGGCGTCCCATGGGCCCGATATTCCGGTCGGTGCCCAGGATGATACACCGGACTTCCCGGATTCGATCAGTGGGCACTCCCGTGTCCATAAACACTGATCGATCCCGGGAGCACTAAGTCCGCAACGATATCTCCCGACGTCTCATCCTGCCGCTCCCGCGTGCTAGGATTCGGCGTCTACGCTAAAGGCGTGAGCTTTGGCTAGGGAGTCAACCGCCAAGTTTATTCCCCCTTGGCCCGACGGTCAAAGGCGGTCTTTTTCCCGCCGATGACAATGAAACGCCCCGCGTAACCGTTAGATTCCTACTCCCTATCGATTTCCTAACCCTATGGACGCATCGGGAAGAGCCCCCGAAGGGGCTTCCACCAAAATCCCAGATTTGGGAACTACTCACAAAAATTCATGAAAAAGCAATCTAAATGAAATTTAACCGTTAGAATCATAATCAGACAATTGCAATGCGGAAGTAAAGGAGTAGTAAAGACAATACTAAAAAATTAGAAAGATCTGAAAACTTACTTAAGAGTAACAATTACAGCCGTCACAAGGGAATAAAACAGTAAAAAAATACAACTCTCCCGTTTCTGGAACCCTAGGGGTCATATATATAGATTTTCGGATCAACCGATCGGGTGACAAGTCAACCGATCGGTTGATCCGTTACAGATAAATTACAGAAAACGGCGAGTTTTCACCCGATCTCACGAACCGATCGGGTGAGTTCTTGAGCGACCGGTTGGATCATGGAGCAGTCGGGTGAACCGGTCGGTTCGACGCCCGTGTCTTCAGCTCTTTTTCTCAGCTACAGATGAACCGATCGGGTGAGAGTCACCCGATCGGTTGGAATTCTGCTCGAAAAGACAGAGAACAGCCGCCCGCAGAACCGGTCTGTGAACCGGTCGGGTGACTTCTTCGTGAGCTGCGGTAGCGACCGGTTGGTGCACGCGTGCATCACCCGATCGGTTGGAGATGACCAACCGACCGGGTGAGGGGCAGAAAGATGAATACTTCGCCGTTTGACCCCCTGGATCACGCGTGACTTCTCCCGTTGCTCCGGGGACTTGGGATATCATCGTAAAAGGTCCCCTACGTGGTCGAACTCCTGCAATCATGGACAAACAAAGAAAAGTGAAAGAAAACGGGAAAACATACGAAAACGAATAAGAGACGGCGGAAAACACGGAGAAACACAAAAGAAAACGTGCGTGAATATATGAAATATAGACGCACGTCAAAATCCCCCAAGCTGAACTCTTCCTCGTCCTCGAGGAAGACGAGTGAGAGTAGGAGCTCGGAAGGGAAAAATAGAGAGGAAGAAAGAAAAAGAAAACTCTAAGCCCTAGATCGTCCATCAGAGCCATCAAAATCAAAAACGACACACCTAGCAAGCAAACGCCAAATCACACCATTAAACCTAGGAAAGCGAGTCCAAATAAGTGTCGTGGGTCCACGCAGTGAAGCGCGAGTGAGCGTGGCCGTGTGCTAGCAAATGGTGAAGCTTTCTACGATGTGCAATGAGGCTCGATATACACAAATCCAAGAAATGACCCAAAATATCGATCCGAATTGAATTGAGCCGTGAATATAAGTTCAATCATGCATGAGAAGAGTGGGAAGAGAAGTGTATCATGCATCGGGGACTCCACAACTAGGGTCTAGGAAATCACGACACTATAGCCAAGATACAAGCTAAATTGCTCCTAAGCCAAGCGCTTTCGATAACGACGGGGGTTGAGATGATGTGGAGAAGAACACTCGGTGCAAATTCTCGCCTTCCCTTTATTCTCGGCAAGTAGGAAATATTCACATGGGGATTTTTTTTTGGGTTTTGGGTATTTGCATAATTTTTTTGGCTTTTTGGCTATACAATCTTTTTCTTTTCTTTTCTTTTTGGGTTTTTCATTTCTTTTCTCCCATTTTTTTGGCTTTTTGGTTTTTTCGGCTATACACTTGTGTACTCTCCCAAGTGGGGGAACGGTACACGACGAGGGGATTTGCACCAAGTAAAACAAAAAAAGAAGTCGAAATCTAAACACTCGGGCAAAGGCGGCTATTCTTGCTAAATAGAGCTCAGGTTAATTGGGTTATCCTAGTCCTTAGTTGTGGAATCCCGACGCATGCGAAATGAAGTATACGATATATATATAGCATGCATATAGAAGCAGACATTAGAAGCAAATACCGCATATTCAATATCGGAGCATGATAATCTAGGGGTCATTCCTGGACAGGTATATAAAGTAAAATCACAAGGCAGAAGCTCACCAATTGCTAGTCACGACACACGACTCACAAAAAGCTAAGTGGACCCACGATGCGTGAAATGCAAGAGGACTCGGAATCCTAAGGTTAGTGAGTGTGATTATCGATGCAATGCTAGGTGTGTGTGACTTTGTGGCGATTCATCATAGGATTCATCTCTAGGAGAAAGAGCTAGAAAAAAGAAGAAAAGAAAAAAAAGAAAAACACGATGGAAGACGACACAAAAAAACGAAAAAGAAGGACACAAACGACGCACACAGTGCGACTCCCCCAAGCTGAAGTTTGCATTGCCCTCAATGCAATATGAGTGAGTACGGGAGGGCAATGAAAATGGGGGGGGGGGGAATAAGCACAGACACGAAAAGAAATGAAAACGAGGAAAACACATAGATGAAAATGAAAAAGAGAGAAAGATTGAGAACAAAATCAAACAATACGAAAATAAAAATAAAATAAAATCACACGACACGACACTCAAAAAGTGAAAAACAAACACACACACAAAAATGAGAAAAATAAACAAAACACGACAGCAAATCAAAACAGACGTCCCCCAAGCTAGACCAGAAAGTGCTAGCGAAACGATATGATCAATGAAATCCAGATAAGTGCACGGGGGAGTCAAAAACAAAAAGGGGGTGAATCTAGAAAATAACACGCAAATAGTCCCCTCCCTCCGACAGAGACAAAGCGGGGCCCCAAAAAGACAGATGGGCACAAAAATGGGGGGGGGTCAAAAGCGGGAGAGAAAAATCAAGCAGGGGCACCACCCTCTGGGGGTGGTGACGGGGGCCTACGCTGGGTACCAGGAGTCGTGGGGGGTGGAATGTGGAGCTCGGAGACGTCGGGTGGGTCTTCGCGGATGTGGCGAACGAAGTTTTGAAGGAAGGGGAGGTCACGGTCGACGGATTCCTGGGTTATCCGACCACCCTGACCAGCAAGGAGGACAATGGACGTGAATCGGTCGGCATGGTCATCGGATTGGAATTGCATCCCATATTCGGGATCGTAACCGGGAGGTGGGGAAGTGGTGCGTGGTGTGGTGGATGGGTTAGAGGTGGTGGGCTGTGTGCGACGGGTACGACGGGTGGGCCTAGGGTTCGAAGAACTAGCGTCGGTGGGTTTAATACGGCGGGGAGGCATTGTGTAGGTGTGTTTGTGCGCGTAGGTGTGTGAAAGTACAACGAATTCAACACAAACACAAAACACGACCAACAAGCAAACAGAATATTTGGGAAAAGATTAAAATTTAGCAAAGGAGCGAGGTTACCCAAAATGAGATGAAGATAGTTGCTCGTGGATGCCCCGATGCTGCTCGATTGGAGCACGATGTGAAGCCGCAACGATCTCTTCAACAAGTTCCGAAGCGGGGGGGGGGGGGGGGGGGGGGGGAATTGGGGGAAATCTAGGGTTTGTGTGTAGGGAGATGACGGGGGAACGGAGAGAAATGATGGTGGATGGGTAGGGAAATGGTTGGAGAAGAAGATCGAGGCTGATCTTGGGGAAGAGAGCAGGAAGGCGCACGATGGGAGACGAAACGGCAGAGGGTCGGGCGATCGGGCGAGGGAGAAAACGAACGGGTGTCGGGGGTGGTTATATAGGATTTTAAGTCGAACCGACCGGGTGACTTGTCACCCGGTCGGTTGACGGTTAGGTCGAAAATTTTGCCGAAGAAATGCTACAGGCGAACCGATCGGTTGACTTGTCAACCGATCGGTTGGCCGCTCCACTAAATTTCCCGAGAACTTAGGGATTCTCACCCGGTCAGGTCAACCGATCGCGCTCAAACTCAACCGATCGGTTGATATTCCTCAAAATTTTCCGAGAGTTCTCCCCAGCTCACCGGGTCTGCCACCCGGTCTCTTCATTACTCAACTGATCGGGTCATATGGGGACAGATCTCGGCATGTATCTGATACGTCCCAACCGATCGGGTGAGATGTCACCCGATCGGTTGAGGCTTGTTTCCTGCAAAAACCAAGAGATTTGATTAAGTCCCCGAACGGATGTCCTCGCGGCTGATTTTATTTATAAAAATAGAGAAAATAAAGTAAAAGATAACGCTAAAAATTTGAGAAAAAGTTTAGAACATGGGTTGCCTCCCATGAAGCGCACTTGTTTAACGTCGTTGGCTCGACGCCCGCAAGAGATGCTCATGGTGGCTGATACGGGTGATGCCCAAACTTAGGCATCTCTTCCTTGTTGGAGCTGAAGGCGCTCGGGGTAGTCAGCGGCTGGAAAAATACTTGCTCGACCACCCCCCCTTTGTTCTTGAGATCCGGGGGCTTTTCCTTGGCGTTGGCGCTTCCCGCTATCTTCTTCAAGATCCGGACCTCGTCTTTAGTGAGGTCCGTAAGCTCTTTCCCCGTTCTCCTTACAGGAGGAAACTTGGGGAACCCGGGAGGGGTCGTTCTCGCTGCACTCGGTCCTCCAGCAGCTTCTTTGTCTTCGGGGCCTTCTTCATCTTCAGAATTCCCCAAGTCATCGGGGGGGTTTCTCAGGAGAATCTCCCAGGAGCTCTCCTCTACAGCCTTTTCTTCTTCTATCTCCAGCAAATTACACCGGAGGTCATCAGGAGGGTCGGGGTGCTTCATGGATAGTCCCAGGTCAAACTCAACTTTCTCTCCGCTGACGTTCAAGGAGAGTTTTCCGTTCTTCACATCTATAAGAACGCCAGCAGTGGCCATGAAAGGCCGTCCCAAGATAATGGGGGTGTGTGCGTCTTCGGGCATGTCCATGACTACAAAGTCCACAGGCACATGCACCCCTCTCACATTCACGGGGAGATCATCAACAATTCCCACCGGATATTTGACCGACCGGTCAGCTAGTTGTAGGGTCATCCCGGTGGGCTCCAAATCACCCATTCCTATCCTTCTGTACATCGACAAGGGCATCAAGCTAACACTCGCTCCTAGATCGACGAGTGCACGATTAATCTTCACAGCCCCGATCGTGCAAGGGATAGAGAAGCTCCCCGGGTCCTTGAGCTTTGGCGGGTTATCCCTCTGGATAAGAGCGCTACATTCTGCCGTCAGCACCACTTTCTCTTTTCTCGATCCCTTGGTCACCAAATCTTTCAAGAATTTTGCATAGGAGGGGATTGTCTCGATTGCCTCCAAGAAGGGGATCTGCAGGCTTAGGTCCTTGACCATGGCGAAGAACTTCCCATATTTCTCGTCAATTTTCTCCTGAGCCAACCGTTGTGGAAATGGCACAACGGGTTTATATACTCTTGGGCTCTCTTCCTTCTCCTTCTTCTCTTCTTCAGACACTCCCTCCGGAGCCATGGGATTTGATGACGAAGCACCGGTGTCGTTTAATTTTTCAGTCGGTCTCTCGACGACCAATGGTGCTTCCGGGTTGTTAGGGGGCACTCTAGTAGGGATTTGTGTCCCGCTTCTCAGAACGATAGCGGACACATTCGCGTGCTCGTGCACGAGTGCCGATGTTTGTGTTGCTCCCCTCGGGTTCACCTCTGGTTGTGGCGGCAATTGGTTTTGTGACCTAGCAAGGTTCGCCACATGTAATCCCAGTTGGGTTACTTGGTCCGTGAGGGTTCGCTGGCCCATTACCAGCTTTTGGTTGATCCTCTCCTGGTTGGTAATATATTGAGTCAAGAGAGACTCAACCGGAGAGACGGCCCTCTGTTGGCCATACTGCTGCTGCTGGAATGGCTGCTGATTCCTGGGAGCGTACGTTTGTTGCTGAGGTTGCTGCTGAAACGGTTGCAGCTGACCCTGATTCTGCGGTGGTCTAGCCGGCTGATAGATTTGTTGCTGCGGCTGCTGAGGCGGCGAGGGCTGAAATGGTGGGCGGTAACTGAAATTCGGGTGGTTCCGGTTGTTGGGAGAGTAGGCCGGGTTGGAATTTGTCCTTGGCGGATATGGCGCATTCCCTGTGGGGTTGTAAAATAGTGCGCTCGCCTGATCCAACGGTGGTGAGATGTCACCACCGTCGAATTCCCCGAGGAATTCGGACTCTACCGCAGAAACTTGCTGTGTACCGGCCCCACCGGCTCCTACCATCAGTGCGGAGATCTGGGTCAAAAGCAAGTCGAACTTGCTTGAAAGTTTGTCGACGTCCTCGACTCTGTGTATACCCCCAGTTCTTGGTGTGGCTCTCTCGTCGCACCACCGCTCATTGTTGGATGCCATGTTTTCCAGAATATTCCCGGCATCTTCCTCGCTTCTAGACATGAAGGAACCCCCAGCCGCGGCGTCCATAGAAGATTTAAGGTCATCCCTCAACCCATTGTAGAACAGATTGATAATCTGCCACTTCGGAAGCTCATGGTGAGGGCATCTTCTTTGCATCTCTTTATATCTCGTCCAAGCTTCATGCAATGACTCGTGGGTGGCCTGGGAGAAAGAGGAGATCTCACTCCTCAACTTCATGGTCTTCCCCGGAGGAAAGAACTTCGTCAGAAAAGCATTGGAGAGCTTCTCCCAGGTGTTGAAAGTATTGGGGTCCTTCCCTCTTAACCACTGCTTGGCTTTGTCCCGCAAAGAGAAAGGGAACAGCTTCAGACGGATAGCCTCTGTAGTGACACCATTAATTTGGAAGGTGTCACACTTCTCCAAGAAGGAGTCCAGGTGCTCTATCGGGCTCTCCATGGGCGCACCCGCAAACTGGTCCTGCTGGATCCATGTCACTAGAGACGGCTTCAGCTCAAAGCTTTGGGCCGCAATAGCTGGAGATCGGATGGCGGAAGTTGACTCGATGGAGGGCATCGAGTACTCCAGCAGAGACTTGTGAGGTGGGGTGTTCTCCTCCATGGATTCGGGATCTTCCCTTCTTCGCTTTTCGGCGGCCAAACGCCTAAGGGTGGCGTTAATCTCTGGATCGAGGGGAATCAAGTCGTCAAGACTCCTTGAACTCCTGCGCATGAAAAACAACAGACACCCGTGAAGCGACAAGTGGGAAAGAAACAGATAAAATAAGAAATAAAAATGAGAAAAACAAATAAGAAAAAGAAAAAGGAGAATGCGAAAATTATCGCGAGGTAGGGATGTGAGCTAGACACGAGGGTTCAAGAGATCCTAAAATATCAAGCACGTTGCCTCCCCGGCAACGGCGCCATAAACTTGACCGGCGCCCCGCGTGATATGCGCGGCGGCGCGGTGTCGTTTACCGCAAGTTTCACGGTTAGTGTAGGGTGCGGGAATATCGAACTCAGGGAGGCGAGGTGGTACTTGGGTCAGGTAGGACCTAAATCACCCCGAGGGGCGAGCTAGCCCGAATCGGTGGTTGGTTGTCACGAAAGGAAATGAAAGCGTATGAACAAAAAGAAAGTAAACCCGGGACTTTGGTTTCCGACCCGACGAGAGACTCTCGCCGCTACGGCCTACGGGTATGGATAGCGATCGGGATTAGGGTCTAATGGTGAGACGTTGCCTCTGAAAGTGGTACCGGCGTCCCATGGGCCCGATATTCCGGTCGGTGCCCAGGATGATACACCGGACTTCCCGGATTCGATCAGTGGGCACTCCCGTGTCCATAAACACTGATCGATCCCGGGAGCACTAAGTCCGCAACGATATCTCCCGACGTCTCATCCTGCCGCTCCCGCGTGCTAGGATTCGGCGTCTACGCTAAAGGCGTGAGCTTTGGCTAGGGAGTCAACCGCCAAGTTTATTCCCCCTTGGCCCGACGGTCAAAGGCGGTCTTTTTCCCGCCGATGACAATGAAACGCCCCGCGTAACCGTTAGATTCCTACTCCCTATCGATTTCCTAACCCTATGGACGCATCGGGAAGAGCCCCCGAAGGGGCTTCCACCAAAATCCCAGATTTGGGAACTACTCACAAAAATTCATGAAAAAGCAATCTATATGAAATTTAACCGTTAGAATCATAATCAGACAATTGCAATGCGGAAGTAAAGGAGTAGTAAAGACAATACTAAAAAATTAGAAAGATCTGAAAACTTACTTAAGAGTAACAATTACAGCCGTCACAAGGGAATAAAACAGTAAAAAAATACAACTCTCCCGTTTCTGGAACCCTAGGGGTCATATATATAGATTTTCGGATCAACCGATCGGGTGACAAGTCAACCGATCGGTTGATCCGTTACAGATAAATTACAGAAAACGGCGAGTTTTCACCCGATCTCACGAACCGATCGGGTGAGTTCTTGAGCGACTGGTTGGATCATGGAGCAGTCGGGTGAACCGGTCGGTTCGACGCCCGTGTCTTCAGCTCTTTTTCTCAGCTACAGATGAACCGATCGGGTGAGAGTCACCCGATCGGTTGGAATTCTGCTCGAAAAGACAGAGAACAGCCGCCCGCAGAACCGGTCTGTGAACCGGTCGGGTGACTTCTTCGTGAGCTGCGGTAGCGACCGGTTGGTGCACGCGTGCATCACCCGATCGGTTGGAGATGACCAACCGACCGGGTGAGGGGCAGAAAGATGAATACTTCACCGTTTGACCCCCTGGATCACGCGTGACTTCTCCCGTTGCTCCGGGGACTTGGGATATCATCGTAAAAGGTCCCCTATGTGGTCGAACTCCTGCAATCATGGACAAACAAAGAAAAGTGAAAGAAAACGGGAAAACATACGAAAACGAATAAGAGACGGCGGAAAACACGGAGAAACACAAAAGAAAACGTGCGTGAATATATGAAATATAGACGCACGTCACTCTGATACCAAATGTAATGCCCTACAAGCTACTGCACAAGTACTAGAGGGGGGGTGAATAGTACTTTAAAAATAACAAGGAGTGTAATTCCTAATTATAGTGCAAACAACTACCAAATCAATTTACGGAAGCTTAAATTGAATGACAACAACAAAATTAACAATGCTAACAAAAGATGTTACTGGGTTCGGATCCACCCAAGTCTACCCGACTTGTTCCCGGTGATCCTACGTCCCAACCACCAGGATCCCCTCCGGATACTTAGGTTAGAAACCCTAACCCAAGATTTCCACTATGATATCTTGTGAAAAACCTTCACAAGATCAAATCATACATGCAATGGCAATAGTGAATCCCACAACCCGGGATCACAACCTTCTCTCACAACCGAGAGAATCAATAAGCAATATAAACAAGTTTATAATGAAATAAACAATCTTACCACAAAATCCTATACCTTGAGTTTTCTTACCAAATAGGTGCAAGGAGGGATTTGAGGAAGATGAAGTCACCAAGACCTAGCACCAAAGAAATGACCAGCAAAGGGTGCCTAGGAATGATTTGGAGACTTGAATCAAGCTAGAGCTTGAAGGGCTCACCAAGAACAAACTTCTCTCAAGATGGATTCTAGATCTAGAAAGTGAGAGAATGGATTTCTTGTGAGGAAGAGAGCTTTAGAAATGAGTGAGAATAGCTATCTCTTTCAATCTCAATGAATCTCTTAATGGCAGCTCTAACCTAGAGAGAAATGACCTAGGTTCGTATTTATAGGGTCCCATAAAAACAAGTTAGGTCAAGTCCCAACGGATAGAAATCTGAGGCAACTAGTCGGTCAAAGAACAACCACTGACCGACTAGTTCATCAACTAGTCGGTCAGTCAAACAACATGGACCGACTAAGTGAAGAACTGAGAAGAGATAGAAATTCAGACCTAGAAATCTAGTCGGTCTAAGAAGACTTTCTGACCGACTAGTTTCACAACTAGTCGGTCAGTCAGTGAACGTAGACCGACTAAGAGGCAAACGCAAATAGTCTGAATATAAATTGACTTAGTCGGTCCAAGAACAAATGTTGACCGACTAGATTATCAACTAGTCGGTCACCAAACGTTCTTAGACCGACTAACGATAAACAATAGCTTAGGAGGAATTTGGCATGTACAGTAAATCACAACTAGTCGGTCAAAGAAGCATCACTGACCGACTAGTTCACAAACTAGTCGGTCGGTGAGTCAACGTAGACCGACTAATTGTAAACAGTACTGAACAAGAAAAGATTAACTCAAACTAGTCGGTCCAAGAAGCTCTGCTGACCGACTAGATCACCATCTAGTCGGTCAGTACTTCTTCTTGTACCAACTAACATGCACAAACAAGTCCGAATCGAAGTGCGATGCTTCGAGGAAGTTAGAGTGGACTTGTACTAAGATCCTAGAGCTACGATATGAGCGTTATGAAGATAGAATCGTAAGATATACTCAAGGCTTAACATTCTATAGATCGAATCGAAAAGACTATAAATAAAACCTTAAAGAACGGTCTTCGAGAGCTTCGATCAATTCTTCATGACTTCCAAAAAACGGTCCAAGAGCTTCAACGAATCTTTAGGCAATGAATACGATCCTTGAGAAGTCTTGAGATGTCGCTTTGATTGTTCTCGTGAATTTGGAGACGATCTCCAATACTGCGCTCATAAATTGTTAGTTCATGAATTATTTATGTTTGCTCATCATCCAAAACCAAATCCGGGGAGTCCAATATTCAACATGTAATGCCCTACAAGCTACAACACACGTACTAGGAGGGGGGGTGAATAGTACTTTAAAAATAACGAGGAGTATAATTCCTAATTATCATGCAAACAACTACCAAATCAATTTGCGGAAGCTTAAATTGATGACAACAACAAAATAAACAATGCTAACTAATGAATATTACTGGGTTCGGATCCACCCAAGTCTCCCCGACTTGTTCCCGGTGATCCTACGTCCCAACCACCCGGATCCCCTCCGGATACTTAGGTTAGAAACCCTAACCCAAGATTTCCACTATGATATCTTGTGAAAAACCTTCACAAGATCAAATAATACATGCAATGGCAATAGTGAATCCCACAACCCGGGATCACAATCTTCTCTCACAAACGAGAGAATCAATAAGCAATAAATGAGTTTATATGAAATAAACAATCTTACCACAAATTCCTATACCTTGAGTTTTCTTACCAAATAGGTGCAAGGAGGGATTTGAGGAAGAGGAAGTCACCAAGACCTAGCACCACTGAAATGAGCAGCAATGGGTGCCTAGGAGTGATTAGGAGACTTGAATCAAGCTAGAGCTTGAATGGCTCACCAAGAACAAACTTCTCTCAAGATGGATTCTAGATCTAGAAAGTGAGAGAATGGATTTCTTGTGAGGAAGAGAGCTTTGGAAATGAGTGAGAATCTCTAACTCTTTCAATCTCAATGAATCTCTTAATAGCAGCTCTAACCTAGAGAGAAATGACCAAGCTTCGTATTTATAGGGTCCCATAAAAACGAGTTAGGTCAAATCCCAACGGTTGGAAATCTGAAGCAGTTTAGTCGGTCAAAGAACAACCACTGACCGACTAGTTCATAAACTAGTCGGTCGGTCAAACAACATGGACCGACTAAGTGATGAACAGTGAAGAGATTGAATTTCAGACCTAGAAATTTAGTCGGTCCAAGAAGACTGTCTGACCGACTAGTTTCACAACTAGTCGGTCGTTCAGTGAACGTAGACCGACTAAGAGTCAAAAACTATTAGTCTGAATACAAATTGATTTAGTCGGTCCAAGAACAAATGTTGACCGACTAGATCATCAACTAGTCGGTCGCCAAACGTTCTTAGACCGACTAACGATAAACAGTAGCTTAGGAGAAAATTGGCATGTACAGTAAAGCTCAACTAGTCGGTCAAAGAAGCATCACTGACCGACTAGTTCACAAACTAGTCGGTCGGTGAGTCAACGTAGATCGACTAACTGTAAACAGTATTGAGCAACAAAAGATTAACTGAAACTAGTCGGTCCAAGAAGCTTTGCCGACCGAGTAGATCACCATCTAGTCGGTCAGTTCTTCTTCTTGAACCAACTAACATGCACAATAAAGTCCGAATCGAAGCGCGATGCTTCGAGGAAGTTAGAATGGACTTCAACTAAGATCCTAGAGCTAAGATATGAGCGTTATGAAGATAGAAATGTAAGATATACTCAAGGCTTAACATTCTATAGATTGAAACTAAAAGACTATAAATAAAACCTTAAAGAACGGTCTTCGAGAGCTTCGATCAAATCTTCATGATTTCCAAAATGGTCCAAAAGCTTCAACGAAGCTTTAGGCATTGAATACGAGCTTTGAGAAGTCTTGAGATGTCGCTTTGAGTGTTCTCGTGAATTTGGCGACGATCTCCATAACTGCGCTCACAAATTGTTAGTTCATGAATTATTTATGTTTGCTCATCATCCAAAACCAAATCCGGGGAGTCCAATACTCAACATGTATTTGGCATAGGGGTGCACCTAGCCTGATCACTGTGTAGGAGTCAAAATCCTACTCGCCGCAGCTTACATTTTAGAGTAGCGTGTGCTACACAATAACGATGAACAATCAATGTATGCAATGACTTGAACAGATATTTGCATACCGTTAATTGAAATTAAACATGACATGCAAGCATGATGAAGGTGACGGATCTAGCTTCGTTGTCAAGCTAGATCAACGGGCGTCTAGGCAGCTATCCTTTCACTGCATAGTCTCTTTTACGCTAAAACAAGTAAATGGCCTAAGGACATGGCCTAAAACCCTAAGTGGCAAGTTTCACTTGCCTGGCACAAAGGATGACGATAAACAAGGCACGTCACAAAATGTTAGCTACGGGGATGAGATCGCGTATCGTAACGGAAGAACGATGCCGAGCAAGCACTGTAACAGAAGAACTATCCGGAGAACTATGGCTCAGATCTGGAAATGGCGAGAAAATCTGGAGAAATTGGGATTTGAGGGGTTTTGTGGTTCGCTGACGGCGTAAAGGAAGGTGGCCGGCCTAAAGAGGGTGTGAGGGGCTCCGGGGATGAAGGAGAAGAGATAGTGGAAGGTTGGGGAAGATCAGAGGTCAAGGGGGAAAGGAAATGGCCAAGAGAAGTGAAAGAAAGAAAAGAAAACGATTGGGGTATAAATAGGAAAAGTTGCGGTGGCTGGGCGAAACCTAGGGTTTCGGGGGCGACTAGTCGGTCAAAGAAGAGTTGTTGACCGACTAGTTTAAGAACTAAACGGTCGGTAAACCAACTGCGACCGACTAACACCAAACAGTAACTCAGGTCGTCAAAATGGTCAAAGAACTAGTCGGTTAAAGAACAATGGCTGACCGACTAGTTTACAACCTAGTCGGTCGAAAGATGTTCTTAGACCGACTAACGATAAACAGTAACTTAGGTAAAATTAATCAAAGGAACTAGTCGGTCGGTGGTTGTTCTTAGACCGACTAAGAGTAAACAGTAACTTCTGAATTTTTGATTTAATGAACTAGTCGGTTCCAGAAGAGTTCCTGACCGACTAGATTGGAATCTAGTCGGTTGGTCCCCCTTCTTGAACCAACTAACGTGCACGAAAAGTCTCGAATCGAAGCGCGAAGCTCCGGGAACGATTCCTAAGGCTTCTAGGATCAACTTATCTCTCAGATATGAGCGATATGAAGCTCGTCACGAATGACTTACTCCAAAACTCAACGATCTAAGGAAGAAGCTAGAAAATCACCACGAAACGAACGAAAACGAAAGCTACGGAGACGGGAAACCACACAGAAGGAGAAAATCCACCAAAACGAATATATAATATAGATAGTCCGGATACATGAAAACCAGTCGTTACAATATTAGAACACATGATATTAGAAAACAAGATATCTCTTGAAATTATACATGCAAACTTGAAAGAATTTCATTCTTTCAAACTATTTTGAAACAATTTTGAAATTTTCCAACCAATGAGAAAAATATTCAATTTTGAAAATTGAATGATTGCTATGGCATTGATATGCACTGAGATATCAATCCTAAGTATGGGTTTTCTTTTACAAAAAGAGTGGACAAGTTACATTGGTGAATTCTTTAAATTTTGTTAGCGTAGGTCCTAAATTTCAGGGATATCTATACTGAGATATCAATACTAGGCTACAACTATTTTAAAAGTCACTTAGGTCCTAAATTTAGTTGGCTTTTCGTAGCAAACTTGATGTACCAAAAGATCACGTAGTCAATAGTAATATCACAGTAGCTAAATGAGTTAGAAAATCATGTACGTACTTGAGTAATTGTTTACTTTAATTAGTTAACATGGTTGTTGCAATGGTTGTCTTGATTTCATATTTGTTTACAATTATTACTTACCATTTGGAATGTAATTATTTTAACACTTAGTCTAAATGATTCCGTTGTACGTTGGCATTCTTTGACCAGCCTAAAGATTTTATCATTCCCAATTGCTTCACACCAACATGCAACCGGTATGCAATTTGTTAGTATAAACTATTGTATTACATGCTTGATTTACCTTCATTAATCACGCTTATACCGTGCACTCAATTTAGGCATCGGTTGATAGTGGCGTGCTAGCCTCACGGAAAGGCCAAGAACAACATAACACTCTTACTAAGCCTATGATTAGTTTTTCACTACCAAGTGTTCGTCACATTTCACCCTTGCGACAATAGCAACAAAAAAGGAATCACAATGAAACAATTTTTGAACAAGACGATGAACCATCTGCCAGGTTATTATCCATTTGAATGTGCCAAAAAACTAATATACCCTAATGTATTTTAATTGTAATTAGTTTGGGTTTAATTTGGATAGGGATTTAGCTCAATGCAGTAGGAGAGAACGCGAACGTAAACAAGAACAACGAAACATATCTTACGCTCTGACGTCTACCAGTGTACTTGATATACCGCAAATACCACCAGCCATGACAACTTCGCTGGTTGAACATGAAGACGCTGCCTCAGCCTCGCATAACGATATGATTTCAGGACAAATACCTGGACCATCTGTCAGGTCATTATCAACCCGATTGTACATAAAATCTTTTCTCCTCCCATGTATTTTATTTGTATTTATTTTTGTGTTTAAATTTGGTTAGGGCTTTAGCTCAACGCAAAAGGAGAGAACGAGAACGTGAACAAGAACAACGAAACATATCTCACGCTCTGACTTCTGACGGTGTACTTGATATACCTCAAATAACACCAGCCGTGACAACTTCTCTGGTTGAACAAGAAGAAGCTGTCTCCGCCTCGCGTAACGATATGATTTCAGGACAAGTACCTGGACCATCTATCAGGTCATTATCAACCCGACTGTACATAAAATCTTTTCTCATCCCATTTATTTTATTTGTATTTATTTTTGTGTTTAAATTTGGTTAGGGCTTCAGCTCAACGCAAAAGGAGAGAACGAGAACGTGAACAAGAACAACGAAACATATCTCACGCTCTGACTTCTGACGGTGTACTTGATGTACCTCAAATAACACCAGCCGTGACGACTTCTCTGGTTTGAACAAGAAGATGTTGTCTCAGTGACGTGCCCCCAGTTTGCGAGGCACAAATGGCCGGGGGACCGGTGAGGGTTTAGATATTTGTAACCGCAAGCGCACGGTGTTGTAGTGTGGCTTGGGGGTCGAACACAGGGAGGAGTGGTTGTGCTTGTGTCAAAGAGGATCAAAATCACCCCATGGGTGAGCTAGCCCAGATCGAATGATGGGTTGTCACAGTAAAGGAATGCAGGGTATAGACAATATGGAATAAAAGCCCGGGACTTTGGTTTCCACCCCCAACGAGCGATTCTCGCCGATACGGCCTACGGGTAGGATAGCGATCAGAATTAGGGTCTAATGGTGAGACGTTGCCTCTGAAAGTGGTACCGGCATCCCATGGGTCCGATATTCCGGTCGGTGCCCAGGATGATATGCCGGACTTCCCTGGTTCGATCAGTGGGCACTCCCATGTCCATTAACACTGATCGACTCCGGGAGCACTAAGCTCGCAACGATAACTCCCAACGTCTCATCCTGCTGCTCCCGTGTGCTTGGATTCGGCGTCTATGCTAAGGGCGTGAGCTATGGTTAGGGAGTCAACCGCCAAGTTTATTCCCCCTTGGCCCGAGGTCAAAGGCGGTCTTTTTCCCGCCGATGACAATAAAACACCCCGCGTAACCGTTAGATTCCTAATCCCTATCGATTTCCTAACCCTATGGACGCATCGGGAAGAGCCCATGAAGGGGTTTCCGCCAAAACCCCAGATTTGGGAACTACTCACAAATATTCATTAAAAAGCGATCTAAATGAAAATGAACCGGCGAAATCATAATCAGACAATAGAAATGCAAAGTTAGTAAAGCAATTAAGATAATACTAAAGTTTGACAAAGATCTGAAAACTTACAAAACCTGGAAAATTACAGCCGTCACAAAATGAAGAAAACAGTAAAAAATATCCAACTCTCGAATCTGGGAAACCTAGGGTTCTATTTATAGAAAACGACATCACCCGATCGGTTGACAAGTCAACCGATCGGGTGAAGCGCTTCACAAAATTACAGCGCAAAGCAGGATTTCACCCGGTCAGTATGAACCGGTCGGTTGGTACTTGGTGCGGTCGGTTGGATCTTGGTGCCGACCGGTTGGATCTTGGTGCGGACCGGGTGAGGAGACCGGTTGGATCTTCGAGTTTGGGCTGTTGAAATTCAGCTACAGGTGAACCGATCGGGTGAAGGTCACCCGATCGATTGGCAATCAGCTCCGAATTCCAGAGACTTTGAGCTTTTGACCCGGTCACTGAACCGACCGGGTGACTTCTCGTGAGCTCCAAGCTGCGTCCGGGTGGTGCATGATCGGTCCATATTTTACACCTTTTTTCTGTATGTTTTCACGCCATTTCGATTGCTCATATTGTGATTTTCACGAGTATTCGATGATATTGCGTTACTTTTCACTATTTCTTGTTTTGTCAGATTTCAGGAAATATGGAGCGATCGGGAACAAAAATGAGCTCAAGAGGATTTGTACCCACTCCGGAGTGTCACCCAAGGCTCTTTTGAGGGTTATTCGGTGATGGAAGACGAGTGGAAGAGGAAAGAACGTCGTAGGAGCGACGAGGAAGCGGAATGATGAAGATTGGTCATTTTTAGCATGCCACTCGACCGAGTGAAGGAGTCACTCGGCCGAGTAAAGAAGCCCGCTCGGCCGGCCGGATCGGACACGCAATTACTTGAAGATTAGCGTGCACTCGGCCGAGTGACGACATCCCACTCGGCCGAGTATGAAGACACCACTCGCCCGAGTGGCACACGAACGACAGCATCCAAAAGACCAGACTTACTGTAATCCGTCAGTCGACTACGAGCTCCGACTCGGCCGGGTACCAAAAGCCCCTCGGCCGAGTGACATTTGTCGCTCGGCCGAGTGATGCCGAGGACACGCAGCGCCCAGATTTTCAGACAGCCTCCCACTCTTTTGAAATATTCTTTCATTCCAACAAACAAATTATTTTTCTCATATTTTTTATGGATAGTAGGCTTCATGACGATTCCAACGCCGTCAAGAACGCACAAATCAGAGGTCAGATGAAATCTGGGGAATTTCTGCAAGTTGATGCTGCATTGCTGGAATTTCCACTCGGCCGGGTCACATGTTCCACTCGGCCGAGTGCGGCCTGGGCCCAGATTTTAAGTTGCGGTTTGGGCTGTTTTTGGGCACGAATTTGATGGGTTTTTTAGGGTTATTTGCTAGGGTTTTGGGGAGACTATATAAGGGTTTTGTAGCCACCATTAGAGGGGGTTCCCAAGATGTTTTCTTAGTGATTATTTTAGAGGTTAGGCCATGCCCTAGGCCCCCTCTTGGATCTAAAAGCTTGTATTCGGATTGGAATTCTTCATCAAAGCTAAGTATTTCTATTCTTATTATTTGAATCTTTGATTTGCTATCTTTTTACATGCAAGCAATTGTTTTTATTGATTCCTATATCGTTGTTGCTATGCTTGAGTAGATTTGATGTTCTAGGGCATGAGGATGAACCCTATGGATCTAATTTCATATTTGTGATGAATGAATTTCTAAATTGCTAGAATTGCTAGGAGGTTAGGTTGTGATTGATTTATTATGGATAGCTAGGGATTTCCAACGATCTAGGGTTGGCAAGAGATTGGATTCTAATCGATGGGAAGGCCTAGATATTTGATTTAGGTTTATAATCGAGATTCTCTAGACTTGGTTTGCAAGAGATTGGACCAAAGCTAGGATTTTTATTATAAATCTATACCCATATTCGTTTGCAAGAGATTGGACGAATACGAACTATCACAACCTTGATCGTAACTCGAGTTTGCACGAGAGTGGGCTCGAGGAGCGATTGAACGATGATGTTGATCCTAATGCTAGTGGCTTAGGCTAGGGTTTGCAAGAGATTGGGCCCTACCCTAGGGTTGCTATAGACCGGCAATAGCACGAGAGCGTGATCTTGGTTCTATATTCAGTTATGACTAGTTCACCTCAACGCAAGTCTAGTAATATTGAGATTCACTATTCACAATGATGCATGACGATCCGTAGTGGGGATTCCCTAGCTCTAGACACTTCTATTATATTATATTTGAATCGATATTTGACCACACTTCTTTATCACTGACATCGACATCCACCATCATTTCCATTATATCATTTCATAACCATCTCCACCAATAAAATATTCGTAGTCAAACCAACCTAGGATAGATTGGAGCCAACACCACCTCCTCGTGTTCGATACCCGCTCGCCACTACGCCGTGCGCTTGCGGTAAAACTACAATCGTTCTCCAGGTGTATATCCGGGGCCCGATCAAGTTTTTGGCGCCGTTGCCGGGGAGGTGTTTTCCGTTGGGTGCCAATTTGTCACAATTAGGTTGATTAGACTACGAAAAAAAACTAACAAAAGGAAATTTTCACCCCCGCCACCATTATTATCATTTCTATATTCTTTTGTGCCACTGATATTTTTCTCCAGGTATTTATCTTTGCTTATCAGGGGTTATGGATGGTATTATGTGGACCGCAGATTTTGAGGAGGAAGCATTTCAGAACTTATTGGAGGGCCTCTTGGAATCAATGAGGTTCACCGGTTCAGAGAGCATTACAGCAGGTGATGCGTTTGAGCTACGATTTGCAGATTTTGTTATGAACCGTGTTTCAGCTGCAGGAACAATTGAGGAGGACATCCATGTCAGTCTTGATGGGGATAGACTATATTTTCGGATCGCTTGCAGGCATTCCCCTCCACATGATACATCCCCACAAGTTGACACACCTGAGCAGCCAGCATCACCAATATTCCAGAGAGAGCCTATATTGATTGTTGATGAGAAGGCAAAGGAGCACACTGTCGAGCTAGAGCTTATCACCGAGGAGGTCGTACATCGGGATGAGGACATAGCCATTCATAAGGATCCCGAGCACTACCCTCCTCCATTGGAGCTCCCGCAGCCACCTCATCCTTCCACTGACGTCGCTGACTATCCCACAGAGCCTACTGCTCCCACTCAGGGAGATATTTTTACCCACTCCATTTTTGATTCATGTATTCCATTCGATATTTATTTTGATTCAGATATTTTTAAGACGTCATACCTTTTGCAGTGCACGTATGATTATGGACCGGAGGTATGCTTGGACGTGTCACAATTTGATGAGTCTATCGAGGAGATCCACATATATGATCCAGATTTACCTGAGCAGCTGAGAGCGGACACCACGGAGACAACTATCACAGCACGAGAGGATATTGGAATATTTCCAGGGAAGTATCGTCCACCATTATTTATTTCATATATTTCTACAGACGATCCTCTTTGGAATACTTTTATTACGAGGGTGAATTTTTTGCGACGAACTGATGCATCCTATTCTCTGCAGGGTACAGGTGGAGTCCTTGTGGGAATGCTGGAGGATGCATTGCTGGAGTTCGTTGGAGTCCGTGGACACACGCATCTGGCAGAGCCACGGAAGGAGCAGTTGGAGCAGTTGCCTGCACCGGCAAAGATACTGGATCCGCCTTTTGCTATAGGTGATATCAATACAGTAGTGTAGAAATTTTTATGCTTTAAATAAACTCGAATTCTCTCGACAGCGAGAGAACCGTATAGATTTGCTTGAATAAATACCACCTCATATGACGGCAACAAAAATTTTTACACCCCAAACCCATTATATATGTTAATTGCCCTCTCCATATTTTGATGTGTCACATCCTTTTGCTCACCACATTCGAGCATTTCTTTCAAGCGAAACCGTACTTTCTTATTCGTTTGACTTGATCACGCTTTGCAAAGCCATGACATTTTGGTCAAGTCATTTGAATAGGATTGTTTGGTATAAGCTTGGGGGAAGGTGCTCTCATGCATCATTGTATGTGCATGTAGTTGCATTAGGATTTCATGTCATTCATTTCATCATTTTTCATTCACCCCCTTATTATTATCGTTGTTCCTCATATTCTTTCATTATGATCACATTGAGGACAATGTGAAGTTTAAGCTTGGGGGAGTGCATTTCCATGCCATTTAGATGCATTAGTTGCATTTTTTACTTTATTCTAGGGTTTTTTAGAATTTTTCAAAATTTTGCATCATCTTTTTGAATTTTCCATCTTATTTTCCTTTTATGTGTGTTCATGCATCATGTCGTGTGCTTGTTTTTTCTTTTCTTTCCTCTCTTTTATTTTTATATCTTTATTTTCCTTTCCTACTTTTGCTAGATTTGTTCCTTATGATGACATATCTTATTGCTTTAGTAGCCATCACGATGCTTATTATTCCTTGCCATGCTACTTAGAGTATTCCATAGTCTTGCTATTCACATGTGCTTGCAAATCCATTTCTTTTAATGATTCATCTACATGAATGAATGATGTTAATTGAAGCTGAATGTATGGATTAGTGTTTGGTATGATTTTGTTGGAAATGCACCAAGATTCACGCATCATTAGTATATCTGAAGCATCAGTTTTATTGTCTTATTCACCTTCTGTTGCATGCCTGATATGATTGTGCGCTTTACCGCTTGACTTCACTTTTTATTGAGATGATTAAGAATATCCATGCTTACATATTAGTTTTAGTTGAAGTATTATTTTATTGAACCGTTCGTGCACATCTTAGAGTGAACCGAGTGTTACATTATTTCTTTCTCCACATATATCTTTTTATTCTTTACATGTCACTTGAGTTCACCTCCTAAAGCTACTTATATCGCATATATTTCCCAAAAATCCCTACAAAAGAAAAAGGTGGCTCCAAAAAGTCCAAAAAGCCAAAAAGGAGCCAAAAATCAAAAATACAAATCAAATTGCTCCTACAACAATCCAAGAAGAAAAATGAGAAACAAAGTCCAAAAGAAAAATAAAAATGTTTCTCTATCTCATTATTGGAGCCACAAAACACTTGGGAAAACCAATGCAAAAATCCCATTTTCCACTATCATATTCCTTTAGATGCGATGCCTCAAGCTAAGCTTTGGGGGGGTGAATTCGTTTGACCATATGAGTGAGCACGACATTTGAGTGGAGAGGTGCACGAATGAGGAAGTTTGATAATGCTGAAACTTAGCAAAATACTTTAGTTATGGAGATTTCTTATGAATCGATGTAAATATGTGAATGCCATGTCTCTTATTCCATTCTCTATTGCATGCTTGGTGTGATTCTTATATGCTTCAGTTATAACTCGTGATTGAAAAGTGCATCGCCAACATTTGTATATTAAATCCTATGAAATGCGTGACGTGGATATGAATTGATTGTATGAATTTAGAGAATCCCTTTTGTTGTTCTTAAAAGCTTGCAAGTACCATGTTTATGTAAGATATGAAATCCTTATAACATGTGATTTGTATTTTCCAAGTTATCGTGATGTGTAGCTTATGGCTTAAGATCTGAGAGAAGAATCTAGCGACCCCTTCCACCTCATGTTCTTTCTTTTTCTTTCATTTCATTTCCTTTGTCTTCATGTCCCGAGTTCGTCTCTTTACTTATCTTCCTCGAGGACGAGTAAGAGGCAAGCTTGTGGGATTTTGATCGGTCCATATTTTACACCTTTTTTCTGCATGTTTTCACGCCATTTCGATTGCTTATATTGCGATTTTCACGAGTATTCGATGATATTGCGTTACTTTTCACTATTTCTTTTTTTTGTCGGATTTCAGGAAATATGGAGCGATCGGGAACAAAAATGAGCTCAAGAGGATTTGCACCCACTCCGGAGTGTCACCCAAGGCTCTTTTGAGGGCTATTCGGTGATGGAAGACGAGTGTAAGAGGAAAGAACGTCGTAGGAGCGACGAGGAAGCGGAATGATGAAGATTGGTCATTTTCAGCATGCCACTCGGCCGAGTGAAGGAGTCACTCGGCCGAGCAAAGAAGCCCGCTCGGCCGGCCGGATCGGACACGTAATTACTTGAAGATTAGCGTGCACTCGGTCGAGTGACGACATCCCACTCGGCCGAGTATGGAGACACCACTCGCCCGAGTGGCACACGAACGACGGCATCCAAAAGACCAGACTTACTGTAATCTGTCAGTCGACTACGAGCTCCGACTCGGCTGAGTACCAAAAGCCCCTCGGCCGAGTGACATTTGTCGCTCGGCCGAGTGATGCCGAGGACACGCAGCGCCCAGATTTTCAGACAGCCTCCCACTCTTTTGAAATCTGCTATCATTCCAGCAATCAAAGTATTTTTCTCATATTTTTTATGATAGTAGGCTTCATGACGATTCCAACGCCCCCAAGAACGTGCAAATCGGAGGTCGGATGAAATCTGGGGAATTTCTGCAAGTTGATGCTGCAGTGCTGGAATTTCCACTCGGCCGGGTCACATGTTCCACTCGGCCGAGTGCGGCCTGGGCCCAGATTTTAAGTTGCGGTTTGGGCTGTTTTTGGGCACGAATTTGAGGGGTTTTCTAGGGTTATTTGCTAGGGTTTTGGGGAGACTATATAAGGGTTTTGTAGCCACCATTAGAGGGGGTTCCCAAGATGTTTTCTTATTGATTATTTTAGAGGTTAGGCCATGCCCTAGGCCCCCTCTTGGATCTAAAAGCTTGTATTTGGATTGGAATTCTTCATCAAAGATAAGTATTTATATTCTTATTATTTGATTCTTTGTTTTTCTATCTTTTTGTATGCAAGTAATGATTTTTATCGATTTCTCTATCGTTATTGCTATGCTTGAGTAGATTTGTTGTTCTAGGGTTTGGGGATGAACACTATGGATCTAATTTCAGATTTGTGATGAATGGATTTCTAAATTGCTAGAGTTGCTAGGAGGTTAGGTTGTGATCGATTTATTACGGATAGCTAGGGATTTCCATCGATTGGGGTTTGCAAGAGATTGGATTCTAATCGATGGGAAGGCCTAGATATTCGATTTAGGTTTATAATCGAGATTCTCTAGACTTGGTTTGCAAGAGATTGGACCAAAGCTAGGATTTTTATTATAAATCTATACCCATATTCGTTTGCAAGAGATTGGACGAATACGAACTATCACAACCTTGATCGTAACTCGAGTTTGCACGAGAGTGGGCTCGAGGAGCGATTGAACGATGATGTTGATCCTAATGCTAGTGGCTTAGGCTAGGGTTTGTAAGAGATTGGGCCCTACCCTAGGGTTGCTATACACCGGCAATAGCGCGAGAGCGTGAGCTTGGTTCTATATTCAGTTACGACTAGTTCACCTCAACGCAAGTCTAGTAATATTGAGATTCACTATTCACAATGATGCATGACGATCCGTAGTGGGGATTCCCTAGCTCTAGACACTTCTATTATATTATATTTGAATCGATATTTGAACACACTTCTTTATCACCGACATCGACATCCACCATCATTTCCATTATATCATTTCATAACCATCTCCACCAATAAAACATTCGTAGTCAAACCAACCTAGGATAGATTGGAGCCAACACCACCTCCTCGTGTTCGATACCCACTCGCCACTACGCCGTGCGCTTGCGGTAAAACTACAATCGTTCTCTGGGTGTATATCCGGGGCCCGATCAGTGCACGCGTGCATCACCCGATCGGTTGGGGATGATCAACCGATCGGGTGAGGGGCTGAAAGATGCAATCTTCGTCGTTTGACCCCCTTGATCACGCGTGACTCCTCCCGTTGCTCCGGGGTCACATGATATCATCGTTTTATGCCCCTAATGCCAGTAAACTCCTACAAAACACGGAAAACACAGAAAAGTGAAAGAAAACAAGAAAACACAAGAAAACACGAGAAAATGAATATAAGACGGCGGTAAAATACGGAAAACATGGAAGAAAACGTGCGTAAATATATGAAATATAAACGCACGTCAAAATCCCCCAAGCTGAACTCTTCCTCGTCCTCGAGGAAGACGAGTGAGAGTAGGAGCTCGGAGGTAAAAATAGAGAGAAAGAGAGAAAAAGAAAACTCTATATCCTAGATCGCCCGTCAGGGCCAACAAAAGCAAAATCGACACACCAAGCAAGCAAACGCCAAATCACATCACTAAACCAAGGAATACGAGTCCAGACAAATGCCGTGGGCCCACGCGGTGAAGCACGAGTGAGTGTGGCCGTGCAATAATAGTCCGTGTCACTATCTACGATGTGCGATAAAGCTCGATATACACAAACCCAGGAAATGACCCAAATATCGATTCGAATTGAATAAGGCGGCGAATATATGTAGTTCAAGCATGCATGAGAATAGAGAGAATCGAAACATATCATGCGTCAGGGACTCCACAACTAGGGTTAAGGAAATCACCACACTAAAGCCTAGATAATAGCTAACAAGTTCCTAAGCCAAGTGTTTTCGAAACCGATGGGGGTTGAGATGATGTTGAGAAGAACACTCGGTGCAAATTCTCGCCTTCCCTTTATTCTCGGCAAGTAGGAAAAGATATTCACAAGGGAATTTATTTTTTGGGTTTTGGGTTTTTGTATTTTTTTTTGGATTTTTGGCTATACAATTTTTTCTTTCTTTTCTTTTCTCTTCTTTTTGGGTTTTTCTTTTCTTTTCTCCCTTTTTTTTTGGATTTTTGGGGGTTTTGGGCTATACACATGTGTACTCTCCCAAGTGGGAGAACGGTACACGACGAGGGGATTTGCACCAAGTAAAACAAAAAAGAAATCTGAATCTAAACACTTGGGCAAATGAAACTATTCTCGCTAGTTAGAGCATGGGCTAAATGGGTTATCCTAGTCCTTAGTTGTGGAATCCCGACTCATGCGAAATGAAGTTCACGATATATATAACATGTAGAAGAAGCAGACAGTAGAAGCAAATACCTCTTATTCATATCGAAACATGATAATCTAGGGGTCATTCCTGGACAGGTATATAAAGTAAATCACAAAGTAGAAGCACACCACAAAGCTAAGCACGACGCACGACTGACAAAAAGCTAAGTGGACCCACGATGCGTGAAATGCAGGGGACTCGATATCATAGGGTTAGTGAGTGTGATTATCGATGCCATGCTAGGTGTGTGTGATTTTGTGGCAATTCATCATAGGGTTCATTTCTAGGAGAAAGAGATAAAAAGAAGAAAAGAAAAATTAAAACACGATGAAAACGGCACAAAAACGAAAAAGAAAGACTCAAAAGACGCACAAAGTGCGACTCCCCCAAGCTGAAGCTTGCATTGCCCTCAATGCAATAAGAGTGAGTACGGGAGGGCAATGAAAATGGGGGGAATACGCACAGACACAAAAAGACAAGAAAAACTAGAAAAACACAGATACGAAACTGAAAATAAAGAAAAATCACGATCAAACCACACGACACAAAAATAGAAAAAGAAAGAAGGAAAATGATCAAACTACACGACACGACACGACACGATCAAACCAAACGACACGACACGACAAAAGGTGAAACAAGCACACACAAACAAAGAGAAAACAAAACACGACAACACAGCAAAACAAACTTCCCCCAAGCTAGTCATGACAATGCTAGCAATAAGATATGAACGTGAAGGTGCATGGATATGCAAGGGGGATGTCACTCGGAGTCGCTGGTGCTAGAATGGTAGGGAGAGGGAGAGGAGGGTGGGGAATAGCGAATGAAAGAATCCTCAGAGGATGATGAGGGTGTGCCTACAGGGGAAGGAGGGGCGACAGGCTGGTGCACGGGCGGATCGATATGTACCGTAGGGTTGTGGTGGAGAATTAAGGTACCAGGTGGGCCGACAGTTGGGTGCCAATCGGGGGGATCCAATGGTGGTAGATGTACTAATGGAGAATACCAAGGATCCGGGTAAAACTCACATGGCAGATGAGATGGGGGGTAGGGTAGCCGCAGAGGTTCTAAAGGTGGCAGGATCACGAAAGGAGAGCAGGTGGGGCTATAGAGATAGACTGCACGGACTTCACCAAAGGGAGTGAGCATATTGATGTCGATCAAGTAATCACGATCAATACGGCTACGTCCAGGCAAAATAGGGAGATCAGGCGGCACTCTCAAAACACAGCTGACAATAAGAGTGATCATCCCACCATAACAGATGGATCCAGAATTGGCGCGGCTAAAAGCAAAAATTTCGTGGATGATCCAATGAGCGGCGTTTATGGGCATAGGGATATGCCCAAGGACCCTGTCTTCGGACATGGCATAGAGAAAGAAAAGCTAATCCCTGGATACAGTGGATACATCTACGCGGGTGAAAACAGTGTTGGCAAGGATGCAATGGGCTAGGCGGTAACACGGGTGACTTATGTAGGAGGCAAGAGCCTCAGGTGGAAAGGCGGTGTACCGGGTAAATCGTTGCCAAACACCATCAGCCCGAAATTGAGAGTAGATGTCAGTTCGATCTTGGGTGGAATGTTCAGTATTAAGATCGGGGTGACAGAGATTAAGGATATTGTTCAACTCGATGAAACCCAGAGAATAATCGCTGTTGAAAGCGCGGAAGGAGAAACCCCAATCAAACACCTCGAGGGAACTGAGGAATTCAAGCGTGAGATTTCTGTGTGTGAGAGCATGGATATAAGAAAGGGTATGGCACCCGATACAGTTGAAAATTCTGCCGACGCCGTTCGAAAGCCCTAGAGCTTCGAGTGTGGGGCGATCGGCAAAGAGTGTAGGTCGCATCGGGCGATGAAGTAGTGCTCGCAAACGGTCGGACTGTTCTTCAGTAGAAGGGTTTATGCCAAGGAAAGAGGGTGAAAAGGGTCCGTAGAGTGGATCACGGCGTGAAAATGAGGCAACCTCTTTCCCTTTTTTAGACATGGCGACTACGTGGGTGGCGAAAAGGAAAGTGGGAGCATGTCTACGATGATTATAAAGTAGGTGAAGTAGGTATAACACTAATTCAGGACATTACAGATAAGGCAAGAGATGTGTAGAGTGGAAAGGTGTTACCCATCAATGTAGCAAGATCAAGCCCCCGGAGGACTCACGCAGTATAATGAGGCGATTTGGGAAGCCGCCGCTCGCTGATCCGACGAGATATAGGATTTTCAAAAATCTGGGGCTAGGGTTAGGGTTTGGATGTTTGGTGAGTGAATGTTGTTGATGGGAAGGGGGTGATGGGGGTAGGGTTTGAGAAATGAGTGAGGATGAGGGTTTAGGGGCAATGGGGTAGATGAGGGAGATCGATTTGGCAGTTGGAGGGGGAGAGATCGCGCGCCCGGAAGTTTGGGGGTCGGGTCGCACGAATAGGGACATTTATAGGGGCGAAAGTCACCCGATCGGGTGATGTTTCACCCGATCGGTTGGATAAGTTTTGAATATATCTCGCTGGCCAACAACTACAGGTGAACCGATCGGGTGAAAATTCGCCCGATCGGTTGACCGCTTCCCACAATTTTCCCATGAGCATGTGACATTTCACCCGGCCACTCACCCGTCCGTAGCAATACTCAACCGATCGGTTGATGTGATCTCCAAATTTCCCGAAAGTTCAGCTCTACCCACACGGTCAGCGACCCGGTCTCGGCTGTCTTCACCCGATCGGTTGACAAATTCCTCAAAATTCCCGAGAGTTTCCCCAGGTCACCCGGTCTTCTCACCCGGTTTCTTCTTTGCTCACCCGGTCGGTTCATTAGGCGGCAGACACAGCTGTTAGCTGATACATCCCAACCGATCGGGTGAGTTATCACCCGGTCGGTTGAGGCCTTGTTTTCTGCGAAAAACCATATATCGCCTAAGTTCCACGTCGGAAGTTCCTACGGCTGGATTTATTTATAAAAATAGATAAAATAACATTAAGAATAATCCTAAAAATTGAAACAAAATTTTAGAGCATGGGTTGCCTCCCATGAAGAGCTTTTGTTTAATGTCGTTAGCCCGACGCCTCAAACGGTGGTCAATAAGGATCCGGAGGGTCAGAGTAAGAGTTGTCGGTCGTTGGGAATCCGACCGGAGAGAATTCTGGTTCTCCAACCGCATAGTGTTTCAGACGCTGTCCGTTGACTTTATACGGCTCATCCCTTCCCATTATCTCAATAGCCACATGCGGGAAAACCTTGGTGACGCGGAACGGTCCCGACCACCTTGACTTGAACTTTCCAGGAAAGAGCTTCAGCTTTGAGTTGAATATGAGAACTAAGTCCCATTCTTTGAATTCCCTCTTCAAGATTCGCTTATCGTGCCACCGCTTCAGCTTCTCCTTGTAAATCTTGGCGTTCTCATAGGCATTGAGCCGGATTTCGTCGAGCTTGTTGAGTTGTAACTGCCGGTGCCCTCCTACATCCTTGCCATCGAAGTTTAGATTCTTAATTGCCCAAAATGCCTTATGCTCCAATTCCACAGGCAGATGGCAAGCCTTCCCATAGACAAGCCGGTAGGGGGTTGTGCTGATCGGAGTTTTAAATGCCGTCTTGTAGGCCCATAGCGCGTCAGGAAGCTTTGATGACCAATCCTTTCTAGAGCTGGCCACTATCTTTTCTAGTATGCTTTTAATCTCCCGGTTAGAGACTTCCGCCTGACCGCTGGTCTGCGGGTGGTAGGCACGCCCCACCCGGTGTTGTACCCCGTATTTTTTTAAGAGAGCCTTGAATTTCTTCTCTATAAAGTGGCTCCCTCCGTCACTGATCAGGACACGAGGTACACCGAACCGCGGGAAGATGTTGTTTTTAAAGAACTTGGCCACCACTCTGGAATCATTGGTTGGACTGGCTATTACTTCAACCCATTTCGACACGTAGTCCACAGCCACCAAGATATACTGGTTCCCTGAAGAGGAAGGGAACGGTCCCATGAAGTCCACTCCCCACACATCGAAAATTTCTACCTCCAGGATGTAGTGTTGAGGCATCTCATTCCTTTTGGAGATATTCCCCGTCCTTTGGCATTTATCGCAGGCCTGGACGTAAGCATGTGTGTCCTTGAAGAGTGTAGGCCAGTAGAATCCGCTCTAGAGAATTTTTGCGGTGGCCTTGTAGGTGCTCGCATGCCCTCCACATTGCTGCCCGTGGCAGTGGGAAATGATGGAGGTCGCCTCAGTTTCAGGGATGCATCGTCGTATCACCCCATCATTGCAGGTTTTGTACAGGTGTGGGTCATCCCAATAGAATTTGCGGACCTCATAGAAAAATTTGTTCTTCTGCTGAAAGCTCACATTATGGGGGACGATGGCACAAGCCAAATAATTTGCGATGTCGGTGTACCAGGGGGTCCAGGAGGAAGAGACAGAGAAAAGATGCTCTTCAGGGAGCGAATCATCGATCGGTGTAGCATTTAAATCGAGGGTAGGCATCCTGGAGAGGTGATCGGCATAACATTCTCCGCCCCCTTCTTATCTCTGATTTCCAGGTCGAATTCCTGGAGGAGGAGAATCCATCTAATGAGCCGCTGCTTAGCTTCCTTCTTGCTCACTAGGTATTTAAGAGCCGCGTGATCTGTGTGCACAATCACCTTGGCACCAACGAGATATTGCCAGAACTTGTCCATGGCGTAGATGACCGCTAGCAATTCTTTTTCCGTGGTAGTATAATTTCTTTGGGTGGCATCAAGGGTTTTACTCGTATAATATATAACATGAAGATTTTTATCCTTCCTCTGCCCCAAGACGGCACCAACCGCATAATCACTAGCATCGGACATCAGCTCAAAGGGTAGATTCCAGTCCGGTGGCTGTATTATGGGCGCGGAAATCAAAGCTTGCTTCAGGGCGCGGAAGGCCTCCATACACTGCTCGCTGAAGACGAAAGGCACGTCCTTCACGAGGAGTTGGGTCAGCAGCCTGGAAATCTTCGAGAAGTCTTTTATGAAGCGGCGATAAAATCCTGCATGTCCCAAAAAACCACGGACTCCTCGAAGATTGAGCGGTGGTGGAAGCTTTTCAATCACCTCAACTTTAGCCTTATCAACCTCGATTCCCCTCGAAGCAATGACGTGCCCAAGCACAACCCCTTCTTGGACCATGAAGTGGCATTTCTCCCAATTTAGGACTAATCCCTTTTCTTGACATCTCTCCAGTACTTTAGTTAGATTACTGAGGCACGAGTCAAACTTAGTTCCATAGACAGAAAAGTCGTCCATGAAAACCTCCATGATGTCATGGGAGTAGTCGGAGAAGATAGCGGACATGAGTCTTTGGAATGTAGCAGGGGCGTTACAAAGTCCGAACGGCATTCTTCTATAGGCATATGTCCCGAATGGGCAAGTGAAAGTCGTCTTCTCCTGGTCATCGTAATGAATAGGGATCTGGAGAAATCCTGAGTACCCGTCCTTGAAACAGAAATAGTTGTGCTTTGCCAGCCTCTCGAGCATCTGGTCAATGAAGGGGAGAGGGTAATGATCCTTCATCGTTGCCTTGTTCAGCTTTTTATAGTCAATGCACATCCTGTACCCCTTGACGGTCCTCGTTGATATTAGCTCGTTCTTCTCGTTGCGAACCACCGTCATTCCTCCTTTCTTGGGTACGACGTGTACCGGGCTAACCCAGCGGCTAACGGAGATAGGGTATATTATACCGGCATGCAGAAGCCTAACAATCTCCTTTTTTACAACTTCCATCATTATGGGATTTAGCCTCCGCTGCGGCTCAATCGAGGAGGTTTGCTCATCTTCAAGCAGAATTCTGTGTGAGCAGAGGCCTAAGATAACCCCTTTTAAATCTTCAATTGCATATCCGAAAACTCCCTTAAACCTCTTTAAAACACCAAGAAGTTTGGTCATTTGGTCTTCAGGCAGTGAAGAGTTCACTATGACCGGCAGGGTCGAGCCAGCCCTTAAATATTCATACTTTAGCCCCGGGGGTAACTCTTTCATCTCAACTTCATAAGGCCCCGACGCATACTTCTCAAGCTGAGCATCCTCAAGGGAAAGGAGTTCTTCGTGGATTTCTTGGAAGCCAGCATCCGTAACCTCACTCCCAACTACAGTTCCGCATGGGAAAGCCTCGCAAGGTATTGCGGGTATGACCGAGGAAGTCACTGGTTTCATAATAATTATCCGGGAAGACGGCTTCTAAGTGAAAACAGGTTTCAACCGTCGACGGTTCCCCATAACTGTTTCTAACTTCCTCATCGTCCAAAGATCCGGGATGCTCGATAGAAGTCTGCAAGGAATAGATCTGTTCCTGTCCAATGTAACCAACAGGCTCAGCCTGATGGTTCTCCTGACGAAACTTCGTGAACAACTCTTCCTCACTAAACTCGGGATTAGGAATGTCGATATACACCACTTCATCATGAGGAAAGAGAGTTGTCGTGGCAAGGTGCTCCTGCGTACCTTGATACCTCCTCTGATTTTCCACGGCGGCAGACAGAAGGGATAGTATATTCGAAGTATTTAGGGATTCTGCTAAGCTTCGTGCCAAACAGCGGATATGGTGTGAGTGATCCCAGATGTCTCCTGAAACTGCATGCAGCATCCTCGTCGTTGGGTAAAGAACCTATAAGAAAGGAGAGAGAGAGAACTGCACAAATAGCAAACACGTCAAAAGCACGGGTTGCATAAACGGGAACCGAATGTAGCGACGGCAACACGACGATTCAGACAATTAGTACTATACAATTACTATCTACAATATGTACAAGTGAAATTGAAAAGTGTAGAGTGTGAAAATTATCGCGAGGTAGGGATGAGAGCTAGACACGAGGGTTCATGAAATCCAAAAATAACAAGCACGTTGCCTCCCCGGCAACGGTGCCATAAACTAGACGTGCCCCCGGTTTGCGAGCCGCAAATGGCCGGGGGACCGGTGAGGGTTTAGATATTTGGAACCGCAAGCGCACGGTGTTGTAGTGTGGCTTGGGGGTCGAACACAGGGAGACGTGGTTGTGCTTGTGTCAAAGAGGAACAAAATCACCCCATGGGTGAGCTAGCCCAGATCGAATGATGGGTTGTCACGGTAAAGGAATGCAGGGTATAGTCAATATGGAATAAAAACCCGGGACTTTGGTTTCCACCCCAACGAGCGACTCTCGCCGATACGGCCAAAGGGTAGGATAGCGATCGGAATTAGGGTCTAATGGTGAGACGTTGCCTCTGAAAGTGGTACTGGCATCCCATGGGCCCGATATTCCGGTCGGTGCCCAGGATGATACGCCGGACTTCCCGGGTTCGATCAGTGGGCACTCTCGTGTCCATTAAAACTGATCGACTCCGGGAGCACTAAGCTCGCAATGATAACTCCCAACGTCTCATCCTACCGCTCCCACGCGCTAGGATTCGGCGTCTACGCTAAGGCCGTGAGCTATGGCTAGGGAGTCAACCTCCAAGTTTATTCCCCCTTGGCCCGACGGTCAAAGACGGTCTTTTTCCCGCTGATGACAATAAAACACCCAGCGTAACCGTTAGATTCCTACTCCCTATCGATTTCCTAACCCTGTGGACGCATCAGGAAGAGCCCACGAAGGGGTTTCTGCCAAAACCCCAGATTTGGGAACTACTCACAAATATTCATTAAACAGCGATCTAAATGAAAATGAACCATCGAAATCATAATCAGACAATAGAAATGAAAAGGTAGTAAAGCAATTAAGATAATACTAAAGTTTGACAAAGATCTGAAAACTTACAAAAACTGGAAAATTACAGCCGTCACAAAATGAAGAAAACAGTAAAAAATAACCAACTCCCGAATCTGGGAAACCTAGGGTTCTATTTATAGAAAACGACATCACCCGATCGGTTGACAAGTGAACCGATCGGGTGAAGCGCTTCACAAAATTACAGCGCAAAGCGAGATTTCACCCGGTCAGTATGAACCGGTTGGTTGGAACTTGGTGCGGTCGGTTGGATCTTGGTGCCGACCGGTTGGATCTTGGTGCGGACCGGGTGAGGAGACCGGTTGGATCTTCAAGTTTGGGCTGTTGAAATTCAGCTACAGGTGAACCGATCGGGTGAAGGTCACCCGATCGGTTGGCAATCAGCTCCGAATTCCAGAGACTTTGAGCTTTTGACCCGGTCACTGAACCGATCGGGTGACTTCTCGTGAGCTCTAATCTGCGTCCGGGTGGTGCACGCGTGCATCACCCGATCGGTTGGGGATGACCAACCGATCAGGTGAGGGACTGAAAGATGCAATCTTCGTCGTTTGACCCCCTTGATCACGCGTGACTCCTCCCGTTGCTTCGGGGACACATGATATCATCGTTTTATGCCCCAAATGCCAGTAAACTCCTGCAAAACACGGAAAACACGGAAAAGTGAAAGAAAACAAGAAAACACAAGAAAACACGAGAAAACGAATATAAGACGGCGGTAAAATACGGAAAACACGGAAGAAAACGTGCGTAAATATATGAAATATAAACGTACGTCACTCAGCCTCGCGTAACAATATGATTTCAGGACAAGTTCCTGGACCATCTATCAGGTCATTATCAACCAGACTGTGCATAAAATCTTTTCTCCTCCCATGTATTTTATTTGTATTTATTTTTGTGTTTAAATTTGGTTAGGGCTTTAGCTTAACGCAAAAGGAGAGAACGAGAACGTGAACAAGAACAACGAAACATATCTCACGCTCTGACTCCTGACGGTGTACTTGATATACCTTAAATAACACCACCCGTGACAACTTCTCCGGTTGAACAAGAAGATGATGTCTCAGCCTCGCATAACGATATGATTTCAGGACAAATTCTTGGACCATCTGTTAGGTCATTATCAAACAGACTGTACATAAAATCTTTTCTCCTCCCATGTATTTTATTTGTATTTATTTTTGTGTTTAAATTTAGATAGGGCTTCAGCTCAACGCAAAAGGAGAGAACGAGAACGTGAACAAGTATAACGAAACATATCTCACGCTCTAACTTCTGACGGTGTACTTGATACACCTAAAATAACACCAGCCGTGACAACTTCTCCAGTTGAACAAGAAGATGCTGTCTCAGCCTCGCGTAACGATATGATTTCAGGACAAGTTCCTGGACCATCTATCAGGTCATTATCAACCTGACTATACATAAATCTTTTCTCCTCCCATTTATTTTATTTGTATTTATTTTTGTGTTTAAATTTGGTTAGGGCTTTAGCTCAACGCAAAAGGAGAGAACGAGAACAAATATAAGGAAACACATCTCGATATATGACTCCTACCAGTATACTAGATATGCCTCAAAGCACACATGCAGTAACAACTTCTCCTGCTGACCATGAAGATGAGGTCTCAGCCTCGCACAGCGATACGATATGTGCTGAAGATGCTGAACCATCTACCAGGTTATTATCCATAAAAACTAATCTACTTTAATGTAACTTAAGTTTGTTTAATTATGGTTTTATTTTGGATAGGTGTTTAGCTCAATGTCAAAGGAGAGAATGAGAAAAAGCTCAAGGAAACATATCTCGATATATGACTCCTATCTGTATACCTCAAATAACACCTGGATTAACAACTTCTCCAGATGAACAAGAAAACGATGGCTCATCCTCGATTTTCCGATGTCGGTCAACTCAACATGGCTCTGGTCCACCAACTTAGTTTGATTTTGGTCGGTACTATCTTGGATTAATGAACATTCCATGCCCTCATTGTTCAGCCTTGCACTGGTTGGATGAACAGTTGTCGAAGTCAACTTTGAGAACACATCTTTTTGGAACATGTTGTTTGCAAGGAAAAGTAAAATTGCCGAAACTTAATGAACCTCGTCCAGCACTTCGAGAATTATTTGATGGTGACTGTGAGGCATCAAAATCATTTCAAATGTATACTCGGGAGTATAATGTAGCTAATCATTTACCAGTCTTGGTGCAACAATGGATCAAAGATTGGTTGCTGGCAGAGGCCAAAACATATTTACTATTCATGGAGAATTACGCCATCGAACAGGATCACTTTCGCCCCAATCGGATCAAACAACAAGTTATTTTCAACTTTACATATATGATCCGAATTCTGCTATGGGGTTACGAAGTAATAGAAATCCACATTTGAGCAAGGATGTCTTACAAATTATTCAAAATTGTCTATCGGGCATAAATCAATTCATCAAACTATATTGTCAGGCTTATTCTGTTTTAGCTCAAGCAGATTTATGTGGTCATGATCTTCCTGTATATCTCCATTACAATTCAAACAAGGATCGTCGTCGTTATAACCTTCCAACCATAGATGAGATTGCGGCTATTTTACCTGGAGATGGCTATCGACCTTCCAGGATGCGAGATATAGTTTTACATCTACGAGGAAATCATCAATTAATACAAATCAATGAGACTCATACTGCATACTTACCATTACACTACGTCTTATTATTTCTTGATGGTCAGCTTGGATGGGAACCTGAGTTGAAGCAGTGGGATCCAGTTCAAAACAAATCCTCAAGTAGACGCCTTACCATGTGTGAGTTTTATAGCTACCGTCTGTTTGAAAGACAGAACGAGTATTCTTCAATTTTGAGAGCTGGAAAATTATTCCAAGAGTTCATAGTTGATGCTTGGGCAGCAATTGAGCAACATCGTTTGACATTCATTAAACTTAATCAACGAAAACTCTGCTCAGAGCTATATGAGGGTCTTGTAGATATCGATGCATATGTCAGATGTGACCAAATTGGACATCACATGATACTTCCGTCATCTTTCACTTGTAGTGCACGTCACATGTTTGAAATATTTCAAGACTCAATGGCAATCACACGTTATAACCCCAAAGTGGCCAGAAATTACTTCGGCTCTACTGCCCAATTAAAAGGCTACCGACCGTCCAGATTTAGTCGCACATGTATTTGAGTTAAAAAGAAACGCTTTGACGAAGGAGATTGATGTTAATAATGTATTTGGAAAGAAAGTAGCACATGTATGTACAATTGAATTTCAGAAACGAGGTCTTCCACATATGCATGCTCTTTTCTTTCTTCGTGGTCCCGATAAGATTCATACATGTGATCAAGTAGATAGAATTGTTTGTGCTGAATTTCCTGATCCTGCTCAAGATCCTGCATTATTCGATACTGTGTCAAAATGTATGGTGCATGGACCATGTGGTGCTCGAAATCCAAATGCTTCATGTATGGAAAATGGTAAATGTACTAAGAAATACCCTCGAAATTATGCAGAAGCAACAACCATGGATCGTGATGGATATCCTATTTATCGTCGTAGTAGTAATGGGCATCTATATACTGTAAAGGGCATCAGGTTGATAACAAAGATGTTGTTCCGTACAACATGTATCTCTCAAGGCGCTTTAACTACCACATATACGTCGATGTTTGTGATGGGGTAAGATGAGTGAAGTACATTCATAAGTATATTTATAAAGGTCATGATCGGACCACAATGGTGTTGGGCGCAGTAAATGAGATTCAACAATACCATAATGCAAGATATATTGGACCACCTGAGGCAGCTTGGTGAATATTTGAGCATCCTTTGCATCAAGAGATTCCGTCAGTTCAAAGATTGATACTTCATTTACCAGGGCAACACCGTGTTATTTTTGATCCAGATGAAGATGTAGATGCAATAAGGTTTAGGGCTGAAAATGATAAGACAACTTTGACTGAATTTTTTACATGTTGCGCTTTACATGAGTCTGCACATGATCTCACATATCAAGAATTTCCTCAAAAGTTTATGTGGCATTCGTCAACAAAGGTTTGGACTCCAAGACAATCTGGATATGCAATTGGCAGAATGTATTTTGCATCCCCTAATTCTGGTGAGAGATTTTATCTACGTTTGCTACTAACATTTGTTAAAGGGCCAACATCGTGGGAAAATTTACGCACATTCAATACTATCGAGTACCCTACATTCAAAGAAACATGTATTGCAAGAGGTCTTCTTGAAGATGATTCCGTGTGGAGATAATGTCTTTCTGAGGCTTCAATTATGAAAACAGGATATCAATTACAAAGACTGTTTTGTATTATTCTTATTGAATGTTCGCCAATCGACCCCCTAGCATTATGGAATGAATTTTCAATGCACATTTGCGATGATCTTCCACATATATTACAAACTTTATTTGCAATTTCTACACTAACTCAATGCCAACTTGAAGATTATGGATTATTCCTTATCAATGAATTGTTTGAGGAGTATTATAAGTGTCTATCTGACTTTTCACCAATGTCACTTCCTGCTGGAGATTGGAATGCAATTGTTGGCAATAGATTGTTGTATGAACATCGGGAACTTATAAATAAAGCTAAACAAATGGATGCACAAAAAGACATTGATTGCCTCAATGATGCACAACACAATGCTTACTCGGCAATTACTTCATCTGGATTTGAAAATAAAGGTACTACATTCTTCTTGAGCGGTGGTGCTGGAACTGGAAAGACTTTTTTGTACAATGCAATAGCAACAATGTTGCATAGTCTTGGAAATATAGTTATCACCGTCGCGTCATCCGGTATTGCATCATTGCTGCTTAGCGGAGGCCAGACTGCACATTCCACATTTTGTATCTCGTTAGATGTGCATGATAATTCAATTTGTAATTTTAGCAAGCAATCCATGCAAGCACAATTATTTTGAAAAGCAAAACTTATAATATGGGATGAAGTACATATGCAACATCGGTACTGTGTTGAGGCAGTGGATCGATCATTACAAGATATTTGTGATAACACCAGATCAGTTGGTGGTATTACTGTTGTTCTTGGTGGGGATTTCCGACAAATCTTGCCCGTCATACCAAAGGGGGTTCGAGAAGAAATTGTTGATGCCTCATTGAGACGATCTGTATTATGGTGCTCTGTACAAGTTTTGATCTTGGATCAAAATATGCGGTTAAATAACTCATCTGTTGAGAATGCAAATTTTGCAAAATTTATTTTAGAGGTATTTTATTTCTTGCCTAATTTAATTTTACTTACTATTTTTATCTTAGCCATTCCGTAACTTAAATTTTATCTATATATGTATTAGGTTAGTACAAATCCTACAGAAGCGGTAGAACTTCCATATCACATATTCATGTGCAAGGATTTAAACGAGTTATTACTTCGAATTTATCTGCAGCTTGATATTGAGGGTGCAGTGACTCCGACATACCTTACTGAACGAATAATTCTGTCTGCATGGAATGATGATGTTGCTTTTATAAATGCTGCTACATTACACATATTTCCGGGACAAAAGATTACGTATCTAGCTGCAGACAGCCTGTCTGAAAATGAAGAAACAGACCCAACTATTATAAATCGGTATCCAACGGAGTACATAAACTCTTTGGATCTTCCTGGGTTGCCACAATTTAAACTTGATCTTAAGGTGGGTTGTCCTATTATTTTATTACGAAATATTGCACCTAAAGACGGGCTCTGCAATGGCACTCGATTGATGGTTGTCAGATTTGCATCACGTGTCATTGAAGCTCAAATATTAAATGGGGATAAAGCCGGTAGTTTTGTGTTTATTCCAATAATATCTTTGTCACCATCGGCTACAACATTACCATTTCATATGACAAGATGTCAGTTTCCTGCCCGTGTAACTTATGCCATGACAATTAATAAAGCTCAGGGACAATCTGTAAAGTTCGTTGGAGTTGATTTTCGGATCCCAGTTTTCAGTCATGGACATCTGTATATGGCACTTTCACGGTGCACATCTTTTGATCGTGTATGCATCCTTCTTCCGGCCGATTCAAATAAAACATTAAACATCGTTTATCCAGATGTTTTGCGATGAATTTCAATATATGATCAATATTGTAAGTTATTTTATAAAATTTTTCTGTAAATTTTTCTGTTTATTTTATTCATTTAGTCATTCTTTAATAAAATTATTTATCGACTTTTGTCTAACATACATGTATACCATTATCATACAACCCCTAGCTGCATAATGTGGATTGGCATCACTATATATGGCAATGTAAGAAATTTTTAACTTCAGTAAAATCATTTTTTGCCTTATTATTTCTTTCAATATGAATCTTTCAATATGAATGGTTAGCTAAAATATTTGTTTGTATTTTTATATACAGGTGGATGCAGATTTGTATAAAACTGTAAGTCTTTAATCATACCTTTTTACTATATATTTTATTTCATTTCATTTGATTTCTTAATATTTTTTGTTCTTATAGGTTGTGTTACTTGCTCAAAATAATATAGCTGTCAAGTTGCGTGATTATATAAGAATTTGGTGGGACAAGGTATGCTGACCAATACATAAGTTATCATTTTCATATTAAGACTTTTTAAGTTAGTAAATTATTATTATTATTATTATTATGATTATTTTCAGCAAGATGCAAAAAGAATTGTAGATGCACAGGTGACAGGAAATATTGATGCACCAGAAACATGTGTTATGGAGGTAATGTAAAAAATATTAGAATTTTATTCCCACAATATCATTTTCATTGAATATCAACATATCATTTGTGTTATAGAATTTGAAGTTAGTTCTTAAGGAGCTTGATTGGGTCTATAAAGCACGTCCACTTATGCTCCCCCCGCATAAGGTACAAACGTTTTACGTTTAAATTATTAATATTATCACATATTTCTTTATTTCTCTAACCAATTTATGTTTGTAATTTACCTAGGTTATTGTGCATCTAGATGACACAGGATGTTGGATTGAGATTGACACGCATTCCTTTTATAATGTAATGAAGAGGAAGTTTCTTTTTGAACCATGATGGATTGTGTATTAACAACTTTGATGTAACAGATGTATTTTTGATGTAACAAATGTAAATATTATTATGGTGCTACTTGGCTTAGACAAATAGAACTGGATCTACATTACTTTTGTGTAACATTATTAAGGTGTTACTTTTTGATGTTAGAAATGTAAATTTTAATAGTTGCTTGCATGTTGTTTTTTACTTCACCAATTGCAATTGTTTTCATGGTTGGATGTGGTTGGGGGGAACGTGGTGACATGGCTAATGCACATAATCTGATCAATGCTGCCAACTTCCGCACTCCTAGGTTTTGGGGACATGGCTAATTTTTACGTCCATCTTTATTATTCTGTTTGTTCATGTATCTTAATACTATAACATGTTTTTAGCTCCCATCTTTATAGAATATTTTATCTAAAAATGTGGGGTAAATGCAATTAACTTTACAAAAAAATTTAGAAACGAACTACATATTGGGGGACTAACATTTTTGTTAGTGACTAAAAATTTTGTGAGTAATTAAACAATGTGAGAACTAAAATCTCATGAGGGGACCTAAATTTTGGGGAACTAAGACTTTGATTGGGGAACTAAGATTTTGAGGGGGGGATTTCTAAAATGAATCATGTACACATTTCCAGGGAAACTAAGATTTTGAGTGGGGAATATCTAAAATGAATCGTGCCCACATTTTCGGGGGAACTAAGATTTTGAGGGGGAAATATCTAAATTGAACCATGCCCTACGGGCACGGGTATATACTAATATATATATATATGTATATGTATATATATATATATGTATGTATATATGTATATATATATATATATATATATATATATATATTGGAAAGTTACCTTTATATTATACAATACAAATACAAAGGGATTCTAAGATGGTAGTGGTTTAACTAGAGTGAGGATAGGGCACAGGCGCCGTCACTCCCTACTAGAAGAACCCCCACCAAAGTAGAACCCTTAAATACACCGCTGAAAATAAAACAAGACATAATAAGACTTAGCCAGCATCTTTAATATCCCAGTTTTCAAAGGCTTCAATCTCTTCCGCAGTGGTTGGCTCCTGGCTATACATAGCCACTCTAATGTCAGCTGCGAACTCTTCAAATAGATTGGTGTGACATTTTTCCACCTTCTCAAAAATCCGTCTATTTCTTTCCCTCCAGATATGCCAAACTAGACCTGCCAGGCAGATTCTAGCCAATAAACTCAACATCCCCTTTATCTCAAAATTCGCCATGATATATTGCGCAACAATTAGTAGGGAAGGGTGTATATGAACTGGGATTTTGAGTTTTAGCATGAACCTGTGCAATAAATACTTGGTGTAGTTGCATTCAAAGAACAGGTGTCCAACATTCTCCTCCTTTCTATCCGCACAAATCACGCAATTTGGTGATGAAGATAAGTTTCAAGAGTTCGCTGGAAAGCAACAAGATGAGAATAATTTCTCGCGTCCAAGGCACCCGCTAAATCTTTTTACGCTAATTTCTTGTTCCGTACCGAAGGCGTCCATACTGCTAAATATTTTTACCATAATTTGTTGTTCCGCGCAATTTTGGCTGTGGATATAATTTTTGGGGGGCGTGGTAAAATCTTAAATGAACCGTGCCCACAGGCACATATTATGACTAGTATGTGTGTGTGTGTATGTAATATATATACATACGTATATACATATATACATGCATACGTATATACATATACATGCATACGTATATATATATATATATACGTATGTATATATATACACACACATATACGTATATATATATACACACACACACATATATTTACATACATATTGTTTCAGGGTGTCTTCTCAACACAGGATGGTAGTTCGGAGGTCCGAGGGTCGTCGCTTGTCTCAAGGGACGGGGATGGCCTTCGAGGTCGATCGTCCGAGTGTTCTCTCGGGGAGAAATGCTCAGGGCCGAGAGACGATGCGTAGAAGGGAAGCTTCGGTGGGGTGGAGATGACCTCCGGGATCGGTCGACCGAGCGGATCCTTGATGCAGGGTGCGCTTGGGGGCGATCGACAGCACGTCGAAGGGAAGCACAGGTGATGACTCATTTGACCTTCAAAATGAGAAAAGCGTCAAGGAGTCAGACCTTGGTTCCAACCAAGTCCACTCAACTGCCTAAGTCAGATCTCGTCTGATAAGTGCTCGCTGGAATCAGGCTTGGTTCGCGACGATACCAAGTGCAAGTTCTCGAGCCGAGATATAGAGGGGAAATGTAAGGGGGACGAAGGTCTGATGAGATGGTATACCTGAGTATCAGATATCCATTAGTCGGTCTTTTTGCGTTCTGTTTGTCGGATCTCTTATCTGAGTCCCATATGTCAAAGCCTTCATGGCATTTTATCATTCCTCCCTACGTGCCAGCCCATATTGGTGGTCCTTTGAATGGTGATCAAGGCAGATGTAATGGTGGTTTCAATAGCGATCAAGGAGGGCACAATTTGGGGAGCGGTGTCCCCTTCGAACATGGTCAACAGTCTGTCGAATGGCCGTCTTGGGCCGCGGCACCCTGGCCCGCTCGTGGACCTTTCAGGCTAGAGCCTAGTGCGGTTTTGGTCCTTGTTGATGCTGGTTTACCTCTCTTTAGCCCATCCAGGGTTTGTATCAATTGCCCCCATCGCCCAGGTCATTCAGCTATGGTGGTTTGGTCCGAGGGATGTGATACAAGTGGATTTAACGGGCACGTCAGTCGAGACGACACATTAAATGTAAATCATCATGGCATAGGGCTTCGAGAATTCTCCCGCCCCTTGGGTGCGGGATTCGGAGAGTCGCCTCATTTGGGATGTTGGCATGTGCTCCATCTTGAATGGTCCGGATTTGAAATCACCACCCATATAAAACGGTAGGATTTAGATGGGCTAACTCTTCGCTCTTCCTGATTCAGTTTTTATTCTTCACTGACTTTGGAGAGTTCCCCTGTCTGTCTCACATTTGTCATCCCTCTCCTATTTTTTGCAAGATAATTCCCTTCTTTATCTTCATCTTTGTTTTGATTAATAGAGACGGTGTTAAGGATTGGGAATTCGCCTGAGGAGGATGATACTATCGCGGCCATCGGAGCTCCCTTGCATCTTGAGTCGAAAGTGGCCCCTGAGAAGGGTAAAGGTTTGCTTTTTAACGACTTGATCTGGGGACGGGGTCCATCCAGAACTGAGGGATCTTTTGTTCCTATGGCAATTCTTGATGCGGTCTCTTCCGTTTCCTATTCCACAGCTGAGAAGATCAGTGTCGAATACCTCTCTTATCCGCATGGGGTCCGGGTCCCATTTCTTGACGAAAGGATTTGCTTTCCTGGGGCCCGTGAGATCGGGGTGTATACCGAGATGTTTTTGGCTAGGGCTTTGTTTCCTTCTTCATCCCTTCCTTGTCCAGGTCTTGACCTCCATATAGGTATCTCTGTGCCAGCTGACCCCATATTTGATCCCTTCTTTGGTCGGCTTTGTTGTGATCTGTCAATTGCACGGGTTTGTGCCGTCCTTGCCGCTTTTCTTCTATTTCCACCGGGTTCGGCTTGTCTCCTCAAGGACATGGCTTCATAGTTGCTAGAAGAGGCATGGAATTCTTGCTGGGTATGCCCCACTGCGTTGGCAATTGGAAGAATGACTTTCTTTTATGCACCTTTCCCAGGAATGCCAAAATCCTTACTTGCTGGGGAAGTTCGGGCACCAAGGAGTTGGTGTTGACTCTTTTTGAGGCCGACCGAGCTTCGATCGATTTTTTGATGGCCTTGTCTAGGGAGGAGAGATCGGTCTGGGTTTTGTTGGACGGTCTCCTTCTTAAGAACGTCATGTGGTCCACTGGTAAATTCGATTAGAAGATTCCATTCTTCTCTTTACCATACCCTGATTCTCCTCTCTTCTGTAGGAATGGTAGGTCAGGAGTTCAACCACCCCTACAAAGTGCACCAACTCATTCGACGGGGCTTCCAAGGCTCTCGGGAAAATCCCTCCGGCCACGCGTCGCGTCGTTTGGAGGAGGAGGTGCAATGTGCAGTCCAGACACCGATCATGACATTGAGGCTGGTGGAAGCCAACCCAATCGTAAAATAGGTTGTTTAGAGCCCTCCCCAGGTTGTGGGAGGTGTGATCGACATCCTTGACGACCCGGCCCTTGCAGCAGGGGGCTCGACCAGTTCTGAGGGGGATCCCTCTGAGCTGGTCGAGGGTCAAAGGAAGAAGAGAGAGCGCACTCCCTTGGGTTTTGAAATTCCTGAGAAGAGGGTGAAATGGGGAGGTGCTGACGTGGTGGCCCAGGACCTATTATCTACCCTTGGGGAGAGTCTACAGGCATTGGGGGAGGTTTATCGACCCAGCCAAGCTAAACAGACTCCCGTCGATACAGCTCAGATATTGTTAGTACTCGAGCCCGTCCCTGAGATGCCATCTGGCGAGTCGGTATTTACGGATCGTAGTGTAGTCATTCTTTTGGTAGAGAATTCCGCCCTTCCAAGGGATCGATCCCTCTTAGAAAATGTTGGTCCCGAGGACCTGCTTGACTGCATGGTATGGCAGAGCCATCAGGTTGTTCCCTTTCACTCCTTTTTTTCCATCCAGCAGTTCCGAACGTTCTTAACCCTTTTGCTTTGCAGATGTCCTTGATGTCAGTCGAGATATGACGACGCTCAGCACAGATGTTCGAGGGTGAGGCGGGCTTTGAGTGAGAATGACAGAAGGCAGAGTCGGCTTAGAAAGGAACTAAGGGGTCTCGCGAGGAGCTGAGGTTTGTGCTTTTTCAAGTTGCCGAGCTGACGTCAGAGGCGGGGAGGCTGAAAGAAGCGTTGATGGTCGTCAATGTCTATCGGGCGGCCATGGAATCTGTGGAGGAGGTTGAGGAGGCGTTATCGCTCATCTGGGAGTCACATACGAAGGAAAGGGACGAGCTTTGGTCTGAGATTGCTTCTCTACGACAAGTGGACCCCGAGCGGCTCATTGCTAAAGTTGCGAGAGGCTACGAGGAGATCCTGACCCTGCGGATTGCAAACTCTTTCTTGGAGGGTTTTCGAACGTATAAGGAGCGGGTTCGGCGAATGCTTCCTCATTCTTCGGCCAACCCCGACCAGCATGTCAGGACAGGGGGCATGGGAGGCACCAAACTGATTGGGTGCACCAAGGCTGCTGCCTCGTAAGCACCATAGATTGTCTCTTGCTCTCCCCCCTTCCTCTTGTAAAAACCCCCTTTTTGATCTGAAGGGAATTTTTATGCAATAGCTATGCTTTATTTTCTTTCTGCATGTTGCACATTTGCCCTTGTTTTGGCCTGCCTCCCTTACGCGCTCGTGTTGAATTCGATGGGCGGCTCGAGCTAAGGGAATCATTTCTTAAGGAGGTATTAATTGATCGGGACCGATGGTGTGATCGATATGTCAGGGGAGTGGTACCCTGCTCTTCGGCCAATGGAATGGTCGGCCCATTGGAGGAGTTTCCCCAAGCCTTGCAGCCGATCAAATAGTCGACATGCTAAGGGAGTTGTCCCCAACCTTATGGTGGGCAAAAATTTTTGATTTGTCCTGCCGAGGGAGTTGCCCCCATCCTTACGGCCGATTGAATGGTTGGCATGCTGGGGGAGTTGCCCCCAGCCTTATGACCAGTTAAATAGTTGGCATGCTGGAGGAATTGCCCCTGTTAGGTTTTGGTGTTTTAGACCATTATTATTTTGATGATGATCACAACATTATGTTGCTGCTAATGACTCTCATGTTTTAGTCTCATGTTTATCGGATGAATAATAGCATGATTTGGAGACTAATATCTTGGGTGCAAGGATGGACATCAAGAGGAGCTTAGCCAAAGCTTGGATCTTGATGAAGGGAAGCTCATCAAGAGGTGCCAAAGCTTGGAAGACGATGAGGAGCATTAAGGTTGAAGATTATACTTTAAGAGAAGCAAATGTAATCCATGTAATTTCATTTACTTGCTTGTCTCTTTTTGAGTCTACGATTATTATAATGCCTTGATAGATGGTCTACTCATACATGCATATACATATAACCATCTTAGTGAGCCTTAGGATTATCATAGAATCCAACCCTATAGGTTCACATGCCAAATGACTCAATTGAAGTATCTGGCTCTCCAACAGGCGACTTTTGAAGGAAGGACATGTGACTGGGTGATTCCATGTGCCTGAACAGCCTTTTAAAACCGACTGTTGTGCACAGCTCAAGTCAAATATTTCTTGACTATTTCTCGAGCTTTTGGAGCAGGCGAACGAAGTTTATTTATCAAGTGCCTGTTTTTCTTCAGGCGCCTGAATTTTGTTCTTCAGTCGTCTGTGTATCAAAGTGTGTAGCTTGTCATTTCTAGGTTTCGCTCCAACTTGTGTGTTAGTCGACTGATGAAAAGTGTATAATCGCCTGTAATTCTTCAGGCGCCTAGACTTTGCTCTTCAGTCGTCAGAATGCACATGTGCGTAACTTATCTTTTCTCGACATTTCTCCAGCTTGTGTGTTAGTCGACTGATGTATAGTTTATAGTCGCCTGTCATTATTTAGGTGCCTGGACTTTGCTCGTTAGTCCTCTAAATGCACAAGTACGTAAGTTGCAATTTCTTAGCTCCAGTCAATCCTATGGGACACTCACATGACGAAGTCTTTATAGGCACCTGCACATAGTACATGTGCATGTGTAGTCTTCTATAATCGCCTGTCCGACTCAGATTATAGCTATTGGGAATTATATAGCCGTTGACCAGTCGAATGTCGATCCTTATACAGTCGCCTGTTATTACCGTAAAATCCCAAAGTATAGCCGTTGCAGCTTTTCTCTCTTGGCTTTTCCTTGGGGTTTAAGGGTTTCTTTGGGATTCCTATATATAGAAGTGAGATTAGTTCTATTAGAACTCGTGTTTAACATTGAATATCTTAGTGAATCAATATGCCACCCCTAATCTCTCATTTCCCTCTCATTAGAGCTTTAAACCTCTTCATGCTTAGAAGCACGCTCTAGGAAATCCTTCAAGTGAAATCAAGCTCATCTCAACACTTGGAGATCCTCTTCCATGCCTTCGTCTTCATATTGAGTATGTTCATCCCACGACATATGTAAGAGTAATTTGTTTCACTTTATGTAATTAAAACCCTAGCTTTCTGTGAGAGAGCTAGTTACTCTCTTTGTGAGAGTTTAACCCTTGTGTAGGGTTGGTTGAGTACTCTCTTTGTGAGATTTAAAGTCTCTCAGTGTGAGAGCAAGGATTTCTCTGTGTGAGAATCCAAATCCTCTGTGTGAGGTATCTCTGTGTGAGATTGTAATCACTTTCGTTGTGAGAATCATAGTGTGTGGCTGGACGTACCCAAGTTTGGAGAACCAGGGTAAAATCTTTTGTTTTTGTTGGCATTGACTGTGTGAATTATTCTCCTCTTGCATTTATAATTCGGCACTTGCACATTCAATTTTTAATTACACAATTTATTACCATTACACTATTCCCCACCCTCTAGGGTGTTTTGTTAGTATTGCAAGGGATAGATGGTCCTTACAATTGGTATCAGAGCGAGGTTATAGCATACAACAACGATGACATTCAACACCGCATCTACGTCTTATAAAGAAGGTCTATCAACCGTTTGACCTCTGCTCTTCAACGGAACAAATTATCCTAGTTGGAAGATCAAGATGATGATCTACTTGGAGGGTCAAAACCTATGTGACATTATGGAGTCGCCATTTGAGAAGCCTACTACACATGCGGCTAAAAGGATAAAGGTGGAGAAGGACTCTATCAAATACAATGTGATGGTAATGAATGCATTCCAATGTGTCCTCACTTACAATGAGTTCAACCGCATCTCCATATGCAAAACGACCAACGAAATTTGGCATACTTTAGAGATTTGTCAAGAAGGGATGGCAAAGGTAAAGAAATCTAAACAAAGCATATTTAGATCTAAATATAAGTTGTTTGATATGCAGGAATGTGAAAACAACTCGGAGATATTCACAAGGTTCACAGAAATCTTGAACGCTTTGGAAGGACTTTGGAAGGTGATTTCATAAGTGGATCATGTGGAGAAGATCCTTAACTCTCTTACACCCCAATGGGAGTCAAAGGCTAATGGTGTTTTGGAGTCTAACAACATATCCAAATACACCGTTGAGGAGTGCATTAGGAATCTCATGGCGTATGAAGTGAAGCTTCAACATAAGAAGGAGATTCAACCAACCAAGCCCAAGAAGACGGAGAAGCAAAAGGGGGTTGCATTCCATGGCGAGAAGGAGCCAACCAAGTGGAGGAAGAAAATCCATCAAGAAGCTTCAAGTGAAGAAGATGGAGAAGATAAGGCTAACGATGATGATTTCATGGAGCTTGCCAAGCAATTCAAAGCATTCCTTAAGGGCAAGCAAGGTAAATCTTTGTCAAAGTTTGCCTCTAAGTCTAACAATTCTATTTGTTTCAATTTTAGAGGAAAAGGTCATCTTTCTACCGAATGCCCTTCCAAACCCTTTGAAGAATCTTATAAGGGAAAAGGGAAGAAACATTGGACAGGCTAGTCCAAATTCAAGAACTAAAAGAAGTGACTTGTCGGCATATTTGATGACTCCGATGTGGACACATAAAATGAAGAAGATGACGATGACAAGGAGCACACTCACATGTGCTTCGCGGCGTTCAATGATTCTTCATCAATCTCCTCAAGTTCTAGCGATGAAGAGATGGAGGCTTGGCTCAACTATAATGAAGAAGTGTGCTTCATGGCAAAAGGGGAAGAGTCCTCTTCAAGCTCGTGCAAGGAGGAAAGTGATGATGAAGAGGAGGGGAGCCAATACTATCATATGAGGAGCTCGAATACTGCTACATTGTGGCCTCCAACACGACAAGTAAGTGCATCGACTCATATGCTAAAGTGAAAGCTAAATTTAAGAATGCTATGAGCAGGGTGCATGAATTAGAATCTACTAGTGTAAATAATAATGATGCTTTGCATGTTTGTGACACTAGTAAGAGACACACACTTCTCTCTCAAGTTAAGGAATTGAGCATCTCTAATGAAAAATTGCTAGATCAAAAACATATCTTAGAATCTCGCATTCAACAACTTAAGTTGAAATGCGAAGAGGAATCCCTAAAGCTCATAAGCTTTGGACATGCTAGGTATTCACGCCACAATTTGTTGGAAAAAAAACATACAACAAATCATAGAGGAGGTTTGGGGTATATTCAAAATGTGGTGCCCAAATTCACCTCTAATTATTTTTAGGGTGCAAATTCAAGAAATATTGCTAAATCACCTAAGAAGAATCACCATGCTTTATTGTATAACAATTACACCAACAACAAGCATGTAAATCACAAGGTGGTGAGGAAAAAAGAAAATCCTTCATTTTTTTGCTAAGCATCAAAATCCTCATTCTATGCATGCCAAGAAATTCTTTTCTACACCCATGCATGCCGCATCCAACCTTCTTGCAAAGGCAAAACCATTGCCTAGTAAATCCTTAAGTCTTTGGATTCCCACTAAGTGTAGTGTACAAGAGAAGGATAGTTACATCAACTCATTAGTTAAGGATGTGATTGTTGGGGGGTGGAAAACCAAAATGCCTTGGGATCAATGCGGAAACCAACCCTAATAATCCGATCAGGAATATAGAGCTAGCAAAGATCTAATCCCAATGACCCAACAAAATTCCCAAATGACCTTGCAATAGAAAGCAGCAAACGAATCACAGCAACAAATAAATCAATCGCAGACATAAGAGAATTTACCCTGGTTCGGTTGTAAACAACCTACGTTCAGCAAGCCAATCCGAGACGATTCCACTCGTAGAGAGATCCAAACAATTAGGGTTACAAAATGCTCCCTCACACGTGAGTACTAACTTGTCAACGGAACAAGCCCTCATGGATGCACTCAAGAGGAAGAAATCAATGGAAGAAGAAGAGAAGGAAAAACCAAACCTTTCTCTCAAGAACACAAACCCTAAAACTCTCTCCAATCTCTAATGGGGCAGCAAGAGGCTCTTTCAAACTCAATGTAGGCTTACAAAACTTAATAGAGGCTTGACCTAATCTAAAACAATAGATAGGTTAAATAAAAACCCAAAACAGTGGGGAAAAAACTTCATCCAACTATGCATCTCGCGCATGGGCCCGTGCCGACTCGGCCTGAGTCAGCTGTCTGCTCGTTCGAGCTCGGTCGAGCGGACACGCCCAAAGTGGAGTCGAGTCGACTCGGTCGAGTAGACTAGCTACTCGGTCTGAGTGTCAGTAGCCCTCTTCAAGTGGAAATCCCTTGGCCTGCTCAGTCAAACAAATCCTTCACGCTGCTCGGTCGAGTAGCTTCCTGCTCGACCGAGTAGGAGTCACCCGAGTCGGAGGGAAAACTTCTCCATGCTCTCTGCCTGCTCGGTCTATCAGAGACGTCATGCTGCTCGGTCGAGGAGCGTGCTGCTCGATCGAGCAGCCTCCTACTCGACCGAGTCACCTGGGAACATCCGTCCACGTGATTTGAATCATAAAACAACAACACTCTACCTTGATTCGAATCTCATCACCAATGACTCCAGCACATACACGCTGCACGCCATGACCCTCTCTTTAGAATCATCATCGTCTTGGAAAACGCGCCCTCCGATGCCACCTAAGCCAACAAAGAAATCAGCTCCATGCAAACATGGAGCTTGACAGCGGGAACTGGCTTGGTAAACATGTCTGCGGTGTTCAAATCAGTCAGGATCTTCTAAAGTTCTATCTCCTTCTTCTCCAACTCAAGGAAGAAATCGCGCACCTCAATATGCTTCGTACTCGAACTGTATGCCTGGTGCTTCGCCAGATGAATGGCACTCTGGCTGTCACAATGCACTTGTGACGAACTCTGCGGCACCCCAAATCTCTCAGCAGACTCCTCAAATACTTGGCCTCCTTCACAGCTTCCACCGCTGCAATTAACTCCGTCTCTATGGTCGATAGCACAACCACAGACTGTAAGACTGACCTCCACGATACTGCGGCAGTGCCCAAACTGAACACATACCCCGTGGTAGATCGCTGCCTGTCTCTTTCACCTGCGTAGTCGCTATTGCAGTAACATGTCAGCACCTTTCCGTTTCCTCTCCCATAGAGGATCCCGAGACCCGCTGTGCCTCGCAGATATATCAGAATCCACTTGACAGCCTGCCAATGCTCATTGCTAGGATTAGCCATATACCTGCTAACCACTTCCACAGCCTGTGCAATATCTGCACGCGTGCAAACCATCGCTTACATCAAACTTCCCACTGCACTTGCATATGGCACCTGAGTCATGTAATTCTTCTCCTCATCGGTGCTTGGCGACTGATTTGCCGACAGCTGAAAATGTGCTCCCAAAGGTGTTGTCACGGGCTTCACATTATCCATCCCAAACCGGGCTAGTACCTTCTAAATATACCCCTTCTGTGACAATCTAAGCTTATGCTTCTTATGATATCGAATAATCTCCATTTCGAGAATCTTCTTAGCGGGCACCAAATCCTTAATGTCGAATTCTTGCCCTAGCTTCTCCTTCAGCTTCTTCACCTCCGACATGCTATTAGAAGCAATTAGCATGTCATCCACATAGAGCAACAAATAGATCTTCAAGCCATTCTCAAGTGTGTGTACATACACACATTAATCCTTGATGCTCCTCTTGAAGCCTACTCCCATCATGAAGCTATCGAATCGTTTATACCACTGCCTGGGTGACTGCTTCAACCCGTACAATGATTTCTTCAACATGCACACCAAAGTCTGTTTCCCTTCAACTCTTAACCCTTCAGGCTGCTGCATATAAATTTCCTCATCAAGATCTCCATGCAGAAAAGCAGTCTTCACATCGAGTTGCTCCAACTCTATATCCATGCTAGCAACTAGCACCAATAACACACGAATGGACGTGTGTCGCACAACCAGTGAGAATATCTCGTTGTAGTCTTCACCATTCCGTTGTGCAAATCCCCTGGCAGCCAACCTTGCCTTATACTTGACATTGTTCCCATCTTGATTTGAAACTTCTTTGACTTTGTATATCCAATAGCAACCAATAGCATGTTTCTCGCTAGGTAACGGCACCAAATCCCAAGTGTCGTTTTGGTGAAGGGACTCCATCTCCTCCTAGCTCCTTGCCACTGAGCGGCATCTCCCGAGACTATGGCCCCATCATATGTCGCTAGCTCCTCATGCTCTAGGTTGAGTGCATAAGACCCCATATCATCGAAAGAATAACCTGTATAATCCCATGCTCCTAACCATTCTGGCGCTTTTTTCACCCTCTTTGATCTCCATGTTCCATCATCACTTGCATAAGTGTCAATGCGTACCTGAGATGTACCGGGTGTCTGCACATGGTCCTCAGCATGGACCTCATCATATCCCTTAACTGGATCATCGACCATCAACTCTTTACCTAGTTGCTGAGTGGGCTGGACCGAAAGACTAACCCCCTCCGTTGGAATCTCCTCTGCGGACGTGTCGTTTTTTGAGTGAGAATGCTTTGCCCTGAGCATTGCATCCTCATCAAAAGTGACATGTCGGCTCACTATCACTTTCTGACCCTCTGGATCCCACAAACGATATCCCTTGACGTCGTGGCCATATCCAAGGAAGACACACTTCTTTGCTCTGGGGTCCAACTTATCGCCCCTCTCGTGCATGTATGCCGGGCAACCCACAATGCGCAAGTAAGAGTAATCTCCAGCTTCACCACTCCACATCTCCTCAGGGATCGTGTAGCCAATCGCTACTGAAGGAACTCTGTTCACAATGTGCATAGCAGTCGAGAGTATCTCTCCCCAGAATTCCTTTCCCAAACCGACTGAGTGCCTCAAACACCTCACTCTCTCCAACAATATCTGATTCATCCGCTCCACCACACCATTCGACTGCAGACCACCGGGTGTGCTAAAGTGTCGGTGGATCCCATGGAGTTTGCAGAAATTGCTAAACTCACTCGAGGTAAACTCACCTCTATTGTCAGATCTGAGCACCTTCACGTGTCTTCCAGTTTGCATCTCCACCATGGTCTTCCACTCTCGAAACATATCAAAAGTTTGATCCTTTGATGTCATCAAGTACATCCAGACTTTGCAAGAGTAGTCATCAATAAAAAAGACAATATTTATCTCCCCCTCTTGACGGCACTAGGTACGGTCCCCAACACATCGGTGTGTACATAGTCAAGTGATCCTTTGCTAGTATGCTTCCCTATGTTACACTGCAGCTTTGTCTTCTTTCAGTACAAACAGGATTCGCAGAATTCTACACTCTTATTCGAGACTTCAATTAGCTTTCTTCTACGGAGTACATCAAGCGTTTTGTCACATGGATGAACCAAATGATAATGCCATAACTTGGCTGAACCTCTGAAAACTGTGCTCGTAGTGCTTACATCTGCTTCCCCTTCAACTGTGGTACCTTGAATGGCATATAGATTTACAACCTTCTTTCTCTTCATCACAACCATGGCTCCTTTCGAAACACGAAGTTGGTCTTTTTCAAAGACCAACTTACATCCGGCATTGTCCAAAACGCCTATGGAGATTAGGCTCTTCTGCAAATCTGGGACATGCCTCATATCGACAAGTGTACGCACTATGCCATCATGCATCTTTATCCGAACGGTTCCAATACCCGCAGTTCTACACACTGCAGTGTTTCCCATGAGGATTGAGCCTCTATATTGCTTGGAGCGGTATGTAGCGAACCAACTCCTATGAGGAGTCATATGATACGAGCATCCACTGTCAAAGAGCCATGCCATGTTGGCATCACCTGCAATACCTGCAGCAAAAATCTTGGTATCTCTACATTCATCATGGACTTGCTCACCATCAATCCCTAAAGATGCCGAACCGGAATCCTTCTCGGTTTCCTTTCCTTTCTTCATATTCTTTATAGGACAATGATTCTAATAATGACCCTTTTTTTGGCAATTGTAGAATGTGATGTTCACAAACCTATCCAGCGAGTGTCTCGACTTGGAGAGGTCATTATTCTTCCTGAAGCCTCCTCTCATTTCCTGTCGACCCCTCACATGCAATGCCTACTCGCAGTTACTCACATGATCTCTACCTTGAACCTTGCTACATAGTTGCTCTGTGTGAAGTGCCGCCTTCACCTCTTCCATGGTGAGAGTAGTCCGGTTGAAAAATCATCGACCGAACAAACTGATTGTGCTCTTTAGGCAATGAACACAACAAGATAACCGCTTGCTACTTATCTTCAATCTTCACATCCATACCATGCAACTCTAGCATAATCCTATTCAATTCATCCATGTGGTCCTTCACCGCTGATCCAGACTTCATCTTGAGAGTATACAGCTGCTAAAGCAAATACAGGCGACTCGTGAAGGATTTCTTCATATAGAGTCCCTCAAGCTTCTTCCATATATCAGATGCCGTTGCCTCATCTAAGACTTCCCTCAGAACATTATTTGATAACGACAACTGAATCATGCTGTACGCCTTCCTCTCCATCTCCGCCCTAGCGGAAGTAGTCACCTTTTTCTCGAAATTCGAGACATCGAATATGATATGGTAACACACCGTCTGCATAAGAACATTCTTTACCTTTGTCTGCCAAATCCAAAAATAATTTCGGCCGGTGAACTTCTCAATGTTCAATGTTGCCAAAGACACCATCTTTCCTTCACCACTAACTTCCTTTGCAATAAAACCACAAGCCCTGATAACACTTGTTGGGTGGTGGAAAACCGAAACGCCTTGGGATCAATGCGGAAACCATCCCTAATAATCTGATCAGGAATATAGAGCTAGCAAAAATCTAATCCCAATGACCCAACAAAATTCCCAAATGACCTTGCAATAGAAAGCAACAAACGAATCACTGCAACAAATAAATCAATCGTAGACACAAGAGAATTTAACCTGGTTCGGTAGTAAACAACCTACGTCCAGCAATTCAATCCGAGACGATTCCACTAATAGAGAGATCCAAACAATTATGGTTACAAAACTCTCCCTCATGCGTGAGTAATAACTTGTCAACGGAACACGCCCTCACGGATCCACTCGAGAGGAAGAAATCAATGAAAGAAGAAGAGAACTAAAAGCAAACCTTTCTCTCAAGAGCGCAAACCCTAAAACTCTCTCCAAACTCCAATGGGGTAGCAAGAGGCTCTCTCAAACTCAATGGAGGCTTACAAAACTTAATAGAGGCTTGGCCTAATCTAAAACAATAGATAGGTTAAATACAAACCCAAAAAAATGGGGAAAAAACCGCATCCAACCGTGCATCTCGTGCATGGGCCCGTGCCGACTCGGTCCGAGTCGGCTGTCTGCTCGGTCAAGCTCGATCGAGCGGACACACCCAAGGTGGAGTCGAGACGACTAGGTCGAGTAGCCTAGCTACTCGGTCCGAGTGTCAGTAGCCCTCTTCAAGTGGAAATCCACCGGGCTGCTCGGTCAAATAAATCCTTCATTCTGCTCGGTCGAGTAGCTTCCTGCTCGACCGAGTAGCCTCCTGCTCGACCGAGTAGCCTCCTACTCGACCGAGTAGGAGTCACACGAGTCGGAGGGAAAACCTCCCCATGCTCTCTGCCTAATCGGTCTGTCAGAGACGTCATGCTGCTCGGTCGAGTAGCTTGCGGCTCGATCGAGCAGCCTCCTACTCGACCGAGTCACTTGGGAATATCCGTCCACGGGATGTGAATCACAAAAAACAACAGTGATAACCTCATGTGATTACATTTGGAAATCAAACTCCTCTTGGGTTTGGATCTCTAATGTTTAGGTCTCTCACACATGTGTATATTGCATGTGTATTATGCTCAATGTTTATTTTAGCATACCCATTGATTGTGTGTGATTTTCATTTTTTTTGAAAATGTTTTCAAAATTGTTTTTCATGAAAATGGGGACCTTGGGGAATAATTGTCATACATGCATATTTTGAACAATGTGTATCACAATGGGAGAGTTAATATGGTTAGTATGTTTAAAATTAATTTTAAAAACATATTTTAACTCTCATTTTGGGTTGCTTGAGATCTCTATTTACAATTGGTAATTTTGGTCTCAAAATCAACTCATTGTTGTTGGTAACATGTTTCATGTTATATTTCCATTGGCAATGTCATATTTGTATCAAGAAGCTTGATCTTTTCATATATATGCTTTGAAACATTTTGACCCATGGCTCTAATTATTTTTACAATTGGTATAAATCCATAGAAATCAACAATTTGACCCTTTCTATGATCTAGGTGAAGCATGTGATAGTGATTGATACCCACTTTTTAATTTTATAATTTGGTATCATACATCTCTTAATCTCTTAATAATTTGACATTTTTTAATAATTGTAAGTAATGACAAGAGTCACTTCTTGTATGTTTGATGTCCACCTTTCTAACAATGAAAAGGGGTAGAGAGATATGGATTATGTAAACCACTCTTATGCATATATGTGGAGAGAGATACTCATAATGTTATTTATTTTTTACACTTGGTTCATATGTAATCCATGCCTATTATATGTCACCATTGTTCATTATCTCAGTTTACTTCAATTGGTATAATAAGTATTTACAATTAGTTATCTATAATTTTACAATTGGTAGATATAAGTAGGGGGAGCTCATCAGCATTGTGCTTTAATTATTTATGTTTTACATAATGTGTGTCATCATCAGAAAGGGGGAGATTGTTAGGTATTGGTGTTTTAGACTAATATTATTTTGATGATGATCACAACATTATGTTGTTGCTAATGACTCTCATGTTTTAGTCTCATGTTTATCAAATGAAGAATAGCATGATTTAGAGACTAATAGCTTGGTGCAAAGGATGGACATCAAGATGAGCATAGCCAAAGCTTGGATCTTGATGAAGGGAAGCTCATCAAGAGGTGCCAAAGTTTGGAAGATGATGAGGATCATCAAGGTTAAAGATTAGACTCTAAGAGAAGCAAATGTAATCCATGTAATTTCATTTACTTGCTTGTCTTTTTTGATTATAGGATTATTGTAATTCCTTGATAGATGGTCATGCATCTGCATATAACCATCTTAGTGAGCATTAGGATTATCATAGAATCCAACCATATAGGTTCATCATGCCAAATGACTCAATTGGAGTCTATGGTTCTCCAACAGGAGACTGTTGAGGGAAGGACATCGACTGAGTGATTCCAGGCGCCTAGTCGGCCTTCTAAAGATGACTGTTGTGCATAGCTCAAGTCAAATATTTCTTGACGCTTTCTTGAGCTTTTGGAGCAGGCGATCGAAGTTCATTTGTTAGGCACCTGTCTTTCTTCAAGCGAATGAATATTTTTCTTCAGTCATCTGTGTACCAAAGTGCGTAGCTTGTCATTTTTGGGTTTCGCTCCAGTTTGTGTATCAGTCAACTGATGTAGAGTATACAGTCGTCTGTAATTCATCAGGAGCCTGGACATTGCTCTTCAATCGTTTGAATGCACAAGTGCATAACTTGTATTTAGTTGGAAACTCTCCAGCTTGTGTGTCAGTCGACTAATGTATAGTTTATAGTTGCCTGTTATTATTCAGGTGCCTAGACTTTGCTCGCCAGTCGTCTGAATGCACAAGTGGTTAAGTTGCATTTTCTCAGCTCCAGTCCATCCCATGTGACAGTCGCCTGACAAAGTCTTTACAGGTGCCTGCACATAGTACATGCGCCTGTGTATTCTACTACAGTCGCATGTCCTGCCTCAGATTATAGTTGTTGGGAATTATATAGCCATTGATTAGTCGAATTTCGATCCTTATACAGTCTCCAGTCGTTGCCGTAAAATCACAAATTATAGCAGTTGTAGCTTTTTCTCTCTTGGCTTTTTCCTTGGGTTTTATGAGTTTAGTTGGGCTTCATATATATATGATAGGGCTTAGTTGTATCAGAACTCTTGGTTAACATTGAATATCTTAGTGAATCAATAAGCCACTCCTAATCTCTCATTTCCCTCTTATTAGAGCTCTAAACTTCTTCAAGCTTTGAAGCAAGCTCGAGGGAAATCCTCCAAGTGAAATCAAGCTAATCTCAGCACTTGGAGATCCTCTTTCATGCCTTTATCTTCATATTGAGTAAGTTCATCTCAAGGCATAGGTAAGAGTAATTTATTTCACTTGGTGTAATTGAAACCCTAGCTTTCTGTGTGAGAGCTAGTTACTCTCTTTGTGAGAGTTTAACCCTTGTGTAGGGTTGGTTGAGTACTCTCTTTGTGACAGTTAAAGTCTCTCAGTATGAGAGCAAGGATTTCTCTGTGTGAGAATCTAATTCCTCTGTGTGAGGTATCTCTGCGTGAGATTGTATTCGCTCTCGTTGTGAGAATCATAATGGATATTTGGTGTAGTTGGACATACCCAAGTTTAGGGAACCAGTGTAAAATCTTATGTTTACGTTTGGATTGATTATGTGAATTATTCTGCTCTTACATTTATAATTTCGCATTTGCAAGTTCAATTTTTAATTACACAATTTATTTCCATTACACTATTCACCGCCCCTAGTGTGTATGCTTAGTATTGCAATGGATAGACGGTCCTTACAGCCCCTAGCCTTATGGTCGATCGAATGATCAGCCTGCTGGTTGAGTTTCCCCAAGCCTTACAGCTAATCAAATGGTTGGACTATTGGGGGAGTTACCCCCAGCCTTACGGGGGATTGAATGTTTGGGCTGCTAGGAGAGTTTTCTGCAGCCTTACGACAGATCGAATGGTCGGCCTACTGGGAGAGTTGCCCCTAGCCTTACGGTCGATCGAATGATCAGCCAGATGGGGAAGTTTCCCCAAGCCTTAAGGCCAATCAGATTCTTGGCCTGATGGGGGAGTTGCCCCCAGCCTTCAGGCCGATTAGATTCTTGCCTTACTGGGGGAGTTGCCCCAAGTTTTACGGTCGATCGAATGATCGGCCTGCTGGGGGAGTTGCCCCCAGCCTTATGGTGGATCAAATGTTCAGCCTGCTGGGGGAGTTGCCCCCTGTCATAGGTATATCGAATGATCGGCCCATAGGGGGGAGTTTCCCCTAGCCTTATGGTGGGTCGAATGGTCGACCTGCTGGGGGTGTTGCCCTTGGCCTTACGGCCGATCAATGGTCGGCCTGCTGGAGGTGTTGACCCCGGCCTTATGATCGCTCCGTATTTTACACCCTTTTTCTGCATGTTTGCATGCCACTTTAATCGCTCATATCGCGTTTTTCACGATTATTCGACAATATTACGATACTTTTCACGATTTCCTGTTTTTGTCGTATTTAAGGAGATATGTAGCGATTCGGAGTGATTTTGAGATCAAGGGGATTTGCACCCACTCCGGAGTGTCACCCAAGGCTCTTTTGAGGGCTATTCGGCGATGGAAGACAAGTGGGAGAAGAAGGAACATCGTAGGAGCGACGAGGAAGCAAAAAGACGAAGATTGGGCATTTGCAACATCTCACTCGGCCGAGTGAACCACCCACTCGACCGAGCAAGAAGATCACTCGGCCAACCAGACCGGACACGTACCAACAGAAGAAAATAGGCGTGCACTCGGCCGAGTGACGATAGTCCACTCGGCCGAGCATGGAAATCCCCTCGCCCGAGTGGCATGGGAAAATCCACTTCAAAAACGGCCGCCTTACTATTATTTTAAAGGCTTTTTGACGACTCCGACTCGGCCGAGCAAGAATTGCCCCTCAGCCGAGTGAGTAAATTCACTCGGCCGAGTCACTCCCGAAGACAGACCCACGAAAATTCCCGACTTACTGGAATTTTACAGGGTTTGTCACTTGGCCGAGTGACATTTGTCACTCGGTCGAGTGAGCCGACCCGTCTGCTGCGTAAACTGCGATTTCTGGGCTGCGCAGGGGCATTTTTGTCACGAATTTCTGGGCGATTTTGAGGGGTATTTAAACCCAGTTTTTTCCCTAGTTAGAGAGAACTTTTTGATACTTTTGCAGCCTTTTTAGAGAGATTTTTAGTTAATTAGATTTAGGCTTTTTGAGAGATTAGAAAGGGGATTTTTGTTGGATGTTATTGGATTCTCATTGGTTTGTCTCCTTTCTTGTCAAAAACTCTATTTTTATTGATAATTTCTCTATTGCAATGAATTGTGCTGAATTTTCTATTGAATTTCTTATGAATTGCATGATGATGAGTGAGTAGTTTTATTGTCCTAGGACATAGGGATGAACCCTATTTTTGGATTGTGATGAATTGGCGAAATTCTTGCTAGAATTGATTAGGGTTAGGTTGGGATTGATTTATTACGGATAGCTAGGGACTCATATTGATTGGGATTTGCAAGAGATTGGATCCCAATTGGTAGGAAGCCCTAGAGATTCGATTTAGGTTTACGATTGGAATTTTCTAGAATTGGTTTGAAAGAGATTGGACCAAGGCTAGGGTTTTAATCGTATTTCTATAAAAATACCCGTTTGCAAGAGATTGGACGGGTAGGAACTATCTCAACCTAGGTCGTAGATCGAGTTTGCAAGAGTGTGGGCTCGAGATGCGATTGGACGATGATGTCATTCTTCACGCTAGCGGCTTAGGTTAGGATTTGCAAGAGATTAGGCCCTAACCTAGGTTTGCTATAGACCGGCAATAGCACGAGAGCGTGAGCTTGGTTCTGCTTTTAGTTGTGACTAGTTCACCTAAAATTCAAGTCTAGCAATGATGTAACCTATGAATCACAACGACGAGATACGGTTCGTAGCGGGGAATCCCTTTCCTTAGGCGTTTTGTTTCATTGATATTTCCATCGATATACGAACGATTGTGACAATTTTACCCCAAATTATTCTTGACCATTTTGATAGCTAGGTGATTAGAACGAGACACCGTCATTGTTCCTCCCTGAGTTCGATACCCGCTCGCCACTACGCCGTGTGCTTGCGGTAAGACTACAATCATTCTCCGGGTGTATATCCGGGGGCCGACCAAGTTTTTGGCGCCGCTGCCGGGGAGAGGCTATTGACGGTTTTTGATTTTGATCACCCGGTTATCTCTCACCATCTATCCATCCATCTTTCTTAGTTTTTCCTTTTTGACTCTGTTTGCTGCCCCATTTAATTGCTTTCCCAGATTTCTCCATAATATCTTAACAGGAACATGGGGGAGGCAATGTTAATGACTGAGTCAAGCCAGGGAGATGATGACTCCTTTGCGAGCCTTCTTAAGGAACTTGTAGATGAGGTCCATGCCACGGGGGCATTTGCCGTTGATATCAAGGAACCCATTGAGCAATAATTTTCCATGTTTGTGATGGATCAAATCTCTCTGGAAGGGACTATAGAGGGCAACATCAGAGTTGATGTGATAGACGACAAGTTATATTTTGAAAAGGGCGGAACATGCATTGAAGAGTACTACTCTTCTGAGGAATCCATTGATCAAGCCGAGATTCAGGGAAGTACACTCTGCGACCCTTACTCTTATTTTTGTGAACTCACTGATGCATCTCTTGATCTCAGGCTTGGACCAGAGCACAATGGCGATCCCATCGATGCCCACGCAGAATCGTGCAGCGTCTATTCCAATGCACCGTCCTCACCGATAAGTGAATCCGAGTCGGCTTGGAGGAGCCCACTCAAGGAGAAAGAACTAAACCCAGATGTTGCAAGGGAAATCAAGCTTACACAAGGAGAGGAAGTAGATGGTACCGCGCCACCTGAGGTAGAGCTTAAACAATTACCACCAAATCTAAGGTACGCTTTCTTGGGTAATAAATTGACCTACCCGGTTATTGTTAATACCCGCCTCAACCATGATCAACTAGAAAGACTCTTAGATGTTCTTAGGAGTCACAAAGATGTGCTTGGCTACACCATCTTTGACCTTAAGGGAATAAGCCCTAGGCTTTGCACGCATAGAATCCACTTGGAAAACACAGAAGCCACCTCGATAGAGCCTCAAAGGCGGTTGAACCCTAATATGAAGGAGGTGGTTAAGAAAGAAATTCTTAAGTTACTCGAAGCCGGCATTATTTACCCTATTTCTGATAGCCGGTGGGTTAGCCCCGTTCACGTCGTTCCTAAAAAAGGGGGAATGACCGTTGTAAAAATGATAAGGGAGAACCCATTTCTACACGCACCGTCACGGGATGACGAATGTGCATTGACTATAGGAAGCTAAATAAAGCCACGAGGAAAGACCATTACCCATTACCCTTCATTGATCAAATGCTTGAACGACTTGCTAAACATAAATACCTTTGTTATTTGGACGGGTATTCGGGGTTCTTTCAAATTCCCTTGCATGAAGATGACAAAGAAAAGACCACTTTCACATGTCCTTAAGGTACATATGCCTATCTAGGATGCCCTTTGGACTTTGCAATGCTCCCGCCACTTTTCAAAGGTGCATGACATCAATCTTTTCTGATTACATTGAAAATATTATGGAAGTCTTCATGGATTACTTTTCTGTGTATGGGAGTGAGTTTGATTCTTGTTTGGCTAATCTTACAAAAGTCCTCAAACGATGCCAACAAAACAATCTCACCCTTAATTGGGAAAAATGTCATTTTATGGTCACCGAGGGGATAGTGTTTGGGCATCTTGTGTCCTCTCGAGGGATTGAGGTTGATAAGGCTAAAGTCGAGGTAATCGAAAAACTCCCTCCCCCTATTAATGTAAAGGGCATTAGAGGCTTCCTTGGTCATGCGGGGTTTTACCGACGCTTTATCAAGGACTTTGCCCTAATTGCCCGACCACTTACTTCCTTACTCGCTAAAGATGCCCCCTTTGTCTTTTCAGGAGAGTGCTTGCAAGCATTTAATACGTTGAAGGAAGCACTCATCTTCGCCCCCATCATACAACCGCCGGATTGGAGCCTTCCCTTCGAGCTCATGTGTGATGCAAGTGACCAAGCCATTGGAGCGGTGCTAGGACAAAGGAAAGACAGGAAGCTTCATGCTATATTCTATGATAGCAAAACATTGGACGACGCGTAGAAAAATTATACTACCACCGATAAAGAGCTTTTAGCGGTTGTCTACTCCATCGAGAAGTTCCGTTCCTAACTCCTTGGATCCAAGGTTATTGTCCACACCGACCATGCGGCATTGAAGTATCTTCTAAGCAAGAAAGAGGCAAAACCAAGATTGATAAGATGGATACTTTTGTTGCAAGAATTTGACTTGGAGATTAGGGACAAGAAGGGAACGGACAACATAGTGGCGGACCACCTATCTAGGCTTGTTTGCGGCGAGGAGGACGAGAGCCTACCTATCGATGACACCTTTGTTGATGAGAGGCTATATGCCATAAGGCCGGAGAGGTGCCTTGGTATGCAGATTTCGTCAACTATTTGGCTTGTGGGATAAAACCATGCGGAATGCCCACACAACAAAAGAGGAGGTTTATGCACGAAGTCCGAAATTATTTTTGGGAAGATCTGTATCTCTTCAAGATTTGCAAGGATGGTGGTATTCGGAGATGTGTTTCCAAGGAGGAGGCCACGTCTATCATCTTGCATTGCCATGGTATGCCATGCGGGGGACATCACGCCTCATCTAAGACCACTGCTAAGATATTGCAATGCGGATTCTTTTGGCCGACCATGTTCAAGGATATGCATGACTTCGTCAAGGGATGCGATCGATGCCAAAGGACCGGGAACATATCAAGGCGAAACGAGATGCCGATGAGGCCCATTCTAGAAATTGAGCTACTCGATTGTTAGGGAGTGGACTTCATGGGACATTTTCCGTCAAGCAAGGGAAACAAGTATATCTTACTAGCCGTGGACTACGTCTCTAAATGGGTGGAAGCCATGGTGACCCCTACTAATGATGCGAGGGTGGTATCCAAGTTTTTCAAGCATAACATCTTCCCACGATTTGAAGTGCCTCGTACTTTGATAAGCGATGGGGGAAGCCACTTTATAGAGAAAAAATTTGAAGCCATGTTGAAAAGATATGGGGTGAATCATAGAGTTGGCATGGTATACCATCCCCAAATGAGTGGCCAAGTGGAGGTGTCGAACCGAGAAATCAAGCAAATTCTAGAAAAGACCGTAGATAGATCTAGAAAAGATTGGTCAATGAAATTGGACGATGCACTATGGGCTTATCGTATGGCCTTTCGCACTCCTATTGGCACCACACCGTACCGACTTGTTTATGGGAAGTCTTGTCACTTGCCGGTAGAGTTGGAGCACCGCGCATATTGGGCTATTAAGACATTCAACTATGACTACAAAAGTGCGGCGGTGAGGCGACTCTTAGACATTAATGAGCTTGATGAGATAAGACGTGATGTTTATGAGAGCTCAAGGATTTATAAGGAAAGGACTAAAATCCTCCATGACGCACGCATCACGGTCACCGACTTCAAGGTCAGAGATAAAGTCCGCCTATTCAATTCCCGGCTCCGACTCTTTCCCGGAAAATTGAGATCGAGATGGTCCGGACCTATCCCCATTAAGCACATACAACCGGGAGGAGCTTTTGAATTGGAAGGAAAAGACGGAGCCACATTCAAGGTGAATGGACAACGGCTCAAGCAATATTCCGAAGGAGTCCCCTTCGGTGAAGTGAATTGCGTATATCTACTCAAGGGACGCCCCCATGATCTTTCTTATCTCCTCGTTGAAGTGATTGAAGAAGCAATCCCCCACTCTATTGGTGCTCTCCACGACGATGGTTTTGAAGAAGGCCAAGCTTCAGGCGAAGAAGAGAAGCTGGATGACCCTCCAGATAGCTCCGCAGATGGTGATGAAGGCGACGCTGATGTCGCAAGAATACGAGAGCTTTGCAAGCTCTCAAAGGCCAAGAATCCGAAGAAAACTCCACCGAACGGAAGATCAGTGTAACCAGCCAAGAAGAAGATAGGAACAAGCTCTAGCTTGGGGGACTTATCCCCCAACATTGCCCATGATGGGGAGGTGTCGAGGAAGACCGATGAACATCATGACCCGAACCCAAGCGGCCTTCCCGACAAGTTTGACGGGTGCATCTCATATACGCCCAATATCGCGAGCTAAACGAATATCTAAAGGGTTCGAGCTTATGACCTTAAACGAGCGCTTGTCGGGAGGCAACCCGACGGTTTTTGCGTAATTTTTATTTGATTTTCATTTTTGGTTTAGCCTTTCATTAGTTTTTAGAGTCTTTTGTCCATGAAAATCGTGACAACGGGTACTATTTTTCATGACAGGAGAAGGAGAAAGGGAGATCAATCATATGGAGGATGATAGAGGCAAGGAAGAGTGCTCCAGGAACGCGTTCAGGCCTTAGGAGGGGGGAGAAACAGACTGGAGGAAGAAAAACAGAGACTAGAGCAAAAACGGAGAGCCGATGCAGAAAACAGCACGTCACTCGGCCGAGTAGCATATGCCACTCGGCCGAGCAAAGACTCCACTCGGCCGAGTGGAGCACCAAACAGAAAGTTTCTGCAGACCAACTCTCTGTCAATTTCTGTAAGTTTTAGTTTTAATTGCCAATCGGGCGAGGGACTAGTCACTCGGCCGAGTGAAACAGATACCCTCCTAGCCTAAAAAGTTGCCGAGTGGCTAGTGGAGTTTCTCCCTTCGGCTGAGTGACCCAAAGCCACTCGGTCGAGTCATAAGTGGGGATGAGATTTTTCAAAAATTTTCATTTACGCACTCGGCCGAGTGACATTTCCACTCGGCTGAGTCGTAACATTTCCTATATATAAGCGACAGCGGCAGGCGCAGTTTTTGAAACGAAAAAAAACCCCCTTCGCCCGAGTCCGCTGCCATTTCCTCTCCCGCGCCCGCTGCGTTTCCTCTCCCTCGCCCGATCCGACCTCTCCGTCGACCGAGCCGACCTCCGATCGCCGTCGCTCCCCTCGCCGACGTTCGGCCGCCACCCCTCTCACCGGCGCCGGCCTACACCGCCCCCAATCACCTCAGTTTGCCCCAAAAAACCCCGTTTCTCCCCTTTTCGCTTGATCCGTACGCCCATTGAGCCCCTAAACCAAATTAACTTTCATATATATCTATTATCCCCTATCTCCCCCATACATATTGAATATTATCGACTGATTTGATCGTTTGATTTGCAGGCTAGCTTAGGGGAGCTTCGGGGAGCTTTTGGACGCGCTTTGAGCTTCGCGGTGGAGGTGTCTCTTCGCACGCACCACTTATTGCTCTCGCGGCGTGTTCAGGTACATTCGTTCCATTCTTTAGCACGTCGCTGAATTTATTAGGTTGGGACACTTCTCGCGGCACACATGTCGCCGCGCACTAGGCCACGTACACGGGGATCCGCTCCCAAGCGGAGGAGGACCGATGATCCCGGGCCATCTCATGCTAGGGAGGACTCCACTCCACCTAGCCCGCCACCGCCACCACCACCTACACAGCCGATCCCAGCCGATCCTGTCCCTCCACCCGCTCCCGCCGTCAGGCCGATGGGGATCACGTTTCGAAACGACGCACACCGTGCCAGGTTCGAGCTTATCTGCCATCGCTCGATAGTAACCTTTAGGTTTGTGCACTTAGCTGACCTTGACCGCCTAGGGGTACTTAAGGGGCTTCTCAAGTTGTACGACAACGTGGGATGGCATGATTTTTTGGCGGTGTCGGCGGATACTTTCATCCGTCCGACACTAGAGGTCTTGAGCTCTATTGACCGGACCCCTGGAGGATACACATTCTGCTTGATGGATCAAGAGTGCGAGATCACTCTCGACATGCTTCGTGCATTCTTCCAGTGGCCCGCTGTCTCTGTCCCTGACCGTGCCTACGCTCCCATGTACATTCCACCCTAGTCGTTTGACACCTCCACCATCTGGACACGGATCACGGGATCCCCACTTGGCTTTGACCCTAGTAGGGCCAAAGCCTCAGCCATCCTGCACCCCTGCCTCTGCATTGCACAGCACCTCATGGCTACCACTTTCCTAGCGAGGTATGAGCCCGGGATGATGTCTACGCTTGAGCTCTACATGCTCTACGCTATGACTCGCCCTAGGGTTCTGGATAGGGGTAGCGACGACCTGGTCCCTGCCGTCGAGATCGATATCGCTAGTTGGTTTCTGGACCGCATCATCATTTCGGTGAGTGCTCGCTCACCTATTTATTACGGCGGTCTGATCACACTTCTAGCCCTTATGACCGACGTGGACCTACCTGACGACTTGCGTCGAGCCCCGGGACACACTTCACACTCGATAGCCGTTATGGCCCGGATGAATATGCTTCATCCCTACGGTCGCAGGCACTGGGTGTGGTTGCATGGTCCCTTTAGTACTGACTACATGGTTCTTCCGAGCCTCGCTCGGACACACATTGGACCGGCCCACGGGGATTGGATTCCAGCGATGGATCTCCTTATCCCCGCTGCCTACGTGCTTGAGGCTGAGGATGCTGAGCAGGCACCCCCTGCACCACCTGTTGACCCCGTGATCCCGCAGCCTGCACCTGCACTGTCTGCACCTCCCGACACTTCTGTCCACACTTCTGTCAGTGTCGAGAGTACCTTTGCTGAGCCGTCTACCACCACCACCACCACCACCGCCGCTGAGCCTATATCAGTCGAGCCTATCACTTCTCTTAGCCCCGAGCGTCCCACCACCATTTTATAGACCGGCGAGACCTTCTTTACCGACGCAGTGGCGGTCCTGACCTCACTCTTGTCCACGGCCACCCCGGCCGTCGGCCCTTCTGACCCCACTGCCGATGTCTTTACCGAGAGTGTCATGACTTCTGTCCCCACTTCTGCATCACTGACCTCTCCTGCTGCCTCATCACCCATTTTGCCTTCCACTTCTGCTGCCGCCGCTACTTCGGCTTCGACCCAGCCTGCGTCCCAGCCTCACACCGAGGCTGGGCATCCCTTACCGAGCACAGCACCCCTTCTACACTTTCCTGCTGGCCCCATCCTATACACCACCCGCCAGAGACAGCCCCGCACCTCACCTGTTCGACTTGTGCGTCCCTCCGCTCCACCACCCCCTGACACTCTAGTTCAGAGCATTCGTGCTCTAGAGGGGGCTGTTAGTGGACTTCGAGGAGACTTTAGGGCTCTCTCTGCCACGGTCAGTTCTGTGCAAACCCGCGTCGCCATGCTTCCCGATATTCAGGCTTGCCTGAATCAGATTCTGGCGCGTCTGCCTCCACTACCCCCACCCACCCAGCAGATAGCACACCCACTACCTCTGCCACCACCTCCGCCACAGGACGGTGATGGTGCAGTGCCACCACCAGCTTAGGCACACTCTTGATTCCTCTGATATTTTTTTTGTCGTTTTGCTGCCCGTTTGTTCCTGAGTCTGGTGTTTGATTTTTGCCCCCCTCCTCCACGTATTATTATTTTGGTACCTTCCTTATCATATATTTTTATATCTTTCTGGGATTGAGGGAGAGACTTTTTGGGGACACTCATATCTGCATCATCCTGATCTTTGCATGCATCAAATTCATTCGCATTAATTTTCTTTTTCTTTTTCTTTCTTTTTCATCATGCATGCATCCTCACTCACCCCACCCATCTCACGTCTCTCAGTGTGCCTCACTGACGTGCGTTTATATTTCATATATTTGCGCACGTTTTCTTCCGTGTTTTTCCGTATTTTACCGCCGTCTTATATTCGTTTTCTCGTGTTTTCTTGTTTTCTTTCACTTTTCCATGTTTTTCATATTTTACAGGAATTTACCGGTATAGGGGACATAAAACAACGTTATCATGAGTCACCGGACCAACGGGAGGGGTCACGCGTGAACCTGGGGGTCAAATGACTAAGATTGCCACTTTTCAGCCCCCACCCGATTGGTTGGACACAGCCAACCGATCGGGTGATGCACGCGTGTTCGACCCGGACTGAAGCTGGAGTGAAGCGCAATGTCAACCGATCGGTTTGCCGACCAGTTCATCCCAACAGAGTTCTCGGGAATTTGGAGCTTAATTCCAACCGATCGGGTGATATCTCACCCGATCGGTTCATCTGAAGCTGAAGTTTCCCAAATGACGACCCGGTCACGCCACCTGTTCTCCTCAGCAACCGGTTGAAGCTTCTGAAGCCCAATGGCCGATGTGACAAGTGGATCACCCGATCGGTTGATGTTTCAACCGATCGGGTGGCCTTTCCTTCACCTTTCACGCGTTGCTGCTCATTCATTGAAGATCTGATATCATTCCAGAGGTATTTTGAGTGATCTCTTATTTTTCTAGCGTCAGCATCGATGTTAGCTTTTCAACGATAGGTCGCATGCCCAAATCCAATTTTTCTACATTTTTCTGGAATTTTCTGAGCGCGGCTGTGTGCTGAAATTGGCAACAGTCTGAATTTTCATTTCACCCGATCGGGTGAGTTACCACCCGACTGGGTGCGATCACTTTCTGCGGATTTGAGCTCTCTGCTTATTCCACCCGATCGGGTGAGTTTCCACCCGATCGGGTGGGCCTGTTTTGACAGTTTTGAGTGGGTTTCAGACCAGAACTGTTAAGGGTTTTGAGGGGGCTTTTAAATAGAAGTTTGGGCACGACTTTAGGGAGTTCTTCTTCAGTTTTTCTAGGGCTTTTTGCACCTTTCTCTTGTGAGGCTTAGGTTAGTTTAGATTAGGTCTTTTGATCAATAAGTCTTGTATTGGATTGAAGATTCATACTCAATATAAGTATTCCTTTCTCTTGCTTTCATTGTTTTGTATTGTTTTCATTTTGCTCAATGGTGAATGTTTGTATGTCATTTGTTTGGCTTGTTTTTTTGTTTCTCACCATGGAGTAGTGTTGATGAACCCTAATACGGGTTAGGGTAGGATTGATGCTTGGAAAACTACACTTGACTTGATTGCATGGCATGTGTTCGATGAAATGTGTCAATGGGGATTTCTAGCAATCTGAGTCCAATTCGTACGGCAACACACTAGTTGTGTTGGGGGTTGGTGTCCGGTGCTTGTCCAGTCAAGATCCGCTTCGATGAATTGCTAGAAATCACATTCGACCTATTTGGCCATTAGGGTTACGTGGGTGTGTTTCATTGTCTTTGGCGGGAGAAAGACCGCCTCTGACCGTCGGGCCAAGGGGGAATAAACTTGGCGGTTGACTCCCTAGCCATAGCTCACGCTCCTAGTGTAGACATCGAGTCCTCGCGCGTGGGAACGGCTTGGACAAAATGTTGGGAGTTATCATTGTGGCCTTAATTCTCCCGGTTGCGGAAGGTGTTAATGGACATGGGAATGCCCACCGTCCGGAACCGGGTAGGCCTAGCGTGCTTGGCACCGACCGGAATATCGGGCCATGGACGCTAGGTACCACCTTTTAGGGCAATGTCTCACCCTGGGTCAAGTCAAATGCCAAGTGTCATGAGTGCTCTAGCCCGTGTTAGCGGGGATTCATTTCGTGTCTTTTTCACTTCTTTCTTTTATTTCTACACTTCCACCCATATCATCCGCATAGCTAGCACACGACTTAGGCGAGGCTAGTAGCCATTCAAGCCATCCACCTCCCTGAGTTCGATAAACCCGCACCCTACACTAACCGTGCACTTGCGGTAAAACGACACCGCGCCCAAACCATAAACGGGGCGCCGGTCAAGTTTTTGGCGCCGTTGCCGGGGAGGCGTTCGGTTTAATATTAGCTTAGCTTGGGTTCGTTAGACTACGCATAAAAACACAAAAAAAATTTCTTTTTCTTTTTTTTAAAAAAAATATTCAATAACCAAGAAATTTTTCCCCCACTATTATATTATCTTTTTGTTATTCTCTTGTACTATTGACGATCCTCTCTAGTTTTCTTATTTTTGTTGTCCATGTATCTTTGGTGTAACCATGTGGAGATCCAATTTCGATGCTCAGATGGGAGGATACAATCCTTATTCGGTTGTGGTTTGTGAGACTTGTGGGATGGCGGGGCATGTGTATTATGATTGCCCATTTACGTTCGAGAGCCTCCCCCTACACCAAGGCCAAACATTTTCCCACAACCTTAGCCCAAACACCTCCCATCCATTTTCTCAACCTTATATCCCTCCACCAACACAAGAAGAATCAAACCACGTGTCTCTCCTTGAAAGTGCCATGTTTAACCAAGGCCAAACATTACGAAACTTGATGGTACCAATCATCGAGCCTACACCGAGGAGAGGGGATGAAGGAGAGGATATACCTACTTTCATGGTTGAGACTACCATACCGTCGGCCACCATAGACACATCTCATGCCGATCCCCCATTTTTCCATCACTACCACTTGGATGACGAAGCATTTTTTGATGATGATAGTGAAGATGGGGAGATTTCTCTAGGATCTATGGGAGAGACTTCTTGTCTTGATTTAGATACCCCACATGAGTCCTATGAGAGGACCGAGGAGTTTACAGAGATTATGCATACCGGTGAGGAGGATGTGCGTGAGGACGAGGACACCATGACCACATACGAGGGGTCCGCTCTACATCCACCTCCACAGCCATCTCTGTCATAGCTTCTTCCTTGGTCCGTGGTCAACCGTGAGGATGTCATTCAGGACATCGGGCAGATGGAGGAGCATGAGCATATCGTCGAGGAGAATGTGCACGAGGGCCTGGATACGATGGTCCACTTCATGGAGTCCGAGTCACATCCACCTCTACCGTCGCTCTCCATTTCTTCTGGGGCTGAGCATCTACTTAAGCATATTGCCCCTATTCAGGGAGATTTTCATACTCACTCTCACTCCACTTTTGAGTCTCGCTTTTCACTTCCTATTTCTTTAGACTCATATATATTTGACACACCATATCTCTCGCAGGACACATGATCTATCTCCCTTGAGGTATGATGCAGTGTGTCACCACCTGGAGAGCCACTTCTCATGGAAAGCGAGGATTTGGTCGTCACTAGTACAGAGGATAGCGACCCATTCTCAGGGAGTATTCGTCACCCATTTACTATTCTCCCATCTTATGTTGACGATTATCTCTGGAATACATTTATTTTGGGAAATAATTTTTTGCCATAGACTAATGCACCTCGTCCTTTGCAGGTTACAGGTGGACACCTACGAGGGATGCTTGGAGGTGCATTGCTTGGGTCCATTGGCACACGTGGCACATCGCTTCTGGCAGAGCCACAGAAGGAGCAGTTAGAGCAGCTACCTGCCCCACTCCAGATCTTGGATACGCCTATGCTCAGGTGTATCCTAATCCAAAAGTGTAAAAATTTTACCGCTTTCTAGTTTAGATTTGAATAATCTCGTTTCCTCTCATTAGCGAGGGGAGCGTATATAGGATTTGCTTTTGCATCATAATAACCCGTCATGTCGTACCCTTCTATCATTTCACCCCCATCCTCTTCCGAGGAGAATGAGCACACCGTCTCTCCTGCATTTTGATTTCTTTCTTTTCTTTTCCGATCTTCCCCTTGCATTTTCTGCATCACATTGATCATATCACTTCGCTAACATTGTCATGTTCAGCTTGGGGGAATCGATTTGTGTGCATGTTTTCGCGTGTCGTTGTTGTGTGTCTGTGTCTATGTGTTCTTTCGTCGTGTTTTATATCTTTTATTTGAGTGTTTCTTTTTCTTATTTTTTTAGTTTCGTTCATGTGTTTTTAATGTTTTTCACTTTTTGTGTCGGTGCGCACCCCCCCATTTTCTTTGCCCTCCCGTATAAACTATTATTGCATTGAGGGCAATGCAAGTTTCAGCTTGGGGGAGTCGCACTTCGTGCGTCATTTGTCTCTTTTTCTTTGCTATTTGAGTCGTTTTTCTCCATCTTTTTCTTTTTCTTTTTCTTTTCTTCTTTTTTTCTCTTTCTCCTAGAGATGAACCCTATGATGAATTGCCACAAAATCTCACACACCTAGCATAGCTACGATGATCACATTCACTAACCCTAGGAAGCCGAGTCCTATTGCATTTCATGCTTCGTGGGTTCAATATGCTTCTATGTGAGTCGTGTGTCGTGACTAGCTTATTGTGTGCTTCTACTTTGTGATGTTGATTTATATACCTATCCTTGGTTGACCCCTAGATTATCATGCTTCGATTTGAATATGTGGTATTTGCTTCTACTGTCTGCTTCTATATGCATGTTATATGTTTATATCGTATGCTTCAATTCACATGTGTCGGGATTCCACAAATAAGGACTAGGATAACCCATTTAGCCTATGCTCTGATTAACGAGAAATATCTCCTTTGCCCAAGTGTTTAGAATCCGATTTCATTTTTATTTTACTTGGTGCAAATCCCCTCATCGTGTACCGTTCTCCCACTTGGGAGAGTACACATGTAAATATCCCAATATCCAAAAATAAAAAAAAATGGAGAGAAAAGAAAAACCCAAAAAAAAGAAAAGAAAAGAGAAAAGAAAAAAATATGTATAGCCAAAAATCCAAAAAAATACAAATACCCAAAACCCAAAAATTTCCAGTGTGAATATTTTTCCTATCTACCGAGAATAAATGGAAGGCGAGAATTTGCATCGAGTGTTCTACTCCACATCATCTCAACCCCCATCGTTTTCAAAAACACTTGGCTTAGGAACTTTTTAGCTATTATCTAGGCTATAGTGTGGTGATTTCCTAGTCCCTAGCTATGGAGTCCCCGATGCATGATATGCTTATATTCTTATACTCTTCTCATGCATGCTTGAGCTAATATTCGTCGCAATTTCAAATTGAATCGATAATTGTGTCTTTCTTTGGGTATGTTTATATGGAGCTTTATTGCACATCGTAGATATGGACACCGTCTGCAAACACACGACCGCACTCACTCGCGCTTCACCGCGTGGGCCCACGGCACTTGTCTGGACTCGTATTCCTTGGTTTAGTGATGTGATTTGGCGTTTGCTTGCTTGGTGTGTCGTTTTTGATTTTGTTGGCCCTAACGGATGATCTAGGATATAGAGTTCTCTTTTTCTCTCTTTCTCTCTATTTTCTCCCTCCGAGCTCCTACTCTCACTCGTCTTCCTCAAGGACGATGAAGAGTTCCGCTTGGGGGATTTTGACGTGTGTTTATATTTCATATATTTGTGCACGTTTTCTTCCGTGTTTTTCCGTATTTTACCGCCTTCTTATATTCGTTTTCTCGTGTTTTCTTGTTTTCTTTCACTTTTCCGTATTTTTCGTATTTTACAGGAATTTACCGATATATGTGACATAAAACGACGTTATCATGAGTCCCCGGAGCAACGGGAGGGGTCACGCATGAACCTGGGGGTCAAACGACCAAGATTGCCACTTTTCAGTCCCCACCCGATCGATTGGACACAGCCAACCGATCAGGTGATGCACGCGTGTCCGACCCGGACTGAAGCTGGAGCGAAGCGCAATGTCAACCGATCGGTTCGCCGACCGGTTCATCCCAACAGAGTTCTCGGGAATTTGGAGCTTAATTCCAACCGATCGGGGGATATCTCACCCGATCGGTTCATCTGAAGCTGAAGTTTCCCAAATGACGACCCGGTCACGCCACCTGTTCTCCTCAACGACCGGTTGAAGCTTCTGAAGCCCGATGGCCGATGCGACAAGCGGATCACCCGATCGATTGATGTTTCAACCGATCGGGTGGCCTTTCCTTCACCTTTCGCGAGCTGCTGCTCATTCATTGAAGATATGATATCATTATAGAGGGATTTTGGATGATCTCTTATTTTTCTAGCGTCGGCATCGTCGTTAGCTTTCCAACGATAGGTCGCATGCCCAAATCCGATTTTTCTACATTTTTCTGGAATTTTCTGAGCGCAGCTGTGTGCTGAAATTGGCAGCAGTCTGAATTTTCATTTCACCCGATCGGGTGAGTTACCACCCGACTGGGTGAGATCACTTTCTGCGGATTTGAGCTCTCTGCTTATTCCACCCGATCGGGTGAGTTTCCACCCGATCGGGTGGGCCTGTTTTGACAGTTTTGAGTGGGTTTCAGACCAGAACTGTTAAGGGTTTTGAGGGGGCTTTTAAATAGAAGTTTGGGCACGACTTTAGGGAGTTCTTCTTCAGTTTTTCTAGGGCCTTTTGCACCTTTCTCTTGTAAGGCTTAGGTTAGTTTAGATTAGGTCTTTTGATCAATAAGTCTTGTATTGGATTGAAGATCCATACTCAAGATAAGTATTCCTTTCTCTTGCTTTCATTGTTTTGTATTGTTTTCATTTTGCTCAATGGTGAATGTTTGTATGTCATTTGTTTGGCTTGTTTTTATGTTTCTCACCATGGAGTAGTGTTGATGAACCCTAATAAGGGTTTGGGTAGGATTGATGCTTGGAAAACTACACTTGACTTGATTGCATGGCATGTGTTCGATGAAATGTGTCAATGGGGATTTCTAGCAATCTGAGTCCAATTCGTATGACAACACACTAGTTGTGTTAGGGGTTGGGGTCCGGTGCTTGCCAGTCAAGATCCGCTTCGATGAATTGCTAGAAATCACATTCGACCTATTTGGCCATTAGGGTTACGCGGGGGTGTTTCATTGTCATTGGCAGGAGAAAGACCGCCTCTGACCGTAGGGCCAAGGGGGAATAAACTAGGCGGTTGACTCCCTAGCCATAGCTCATGCCCCTAGTGTAGACATCGAGTCCTCGCATGTGGGAACGGCTTGGACAAAATGTTGGGAGTTATCATTGTGGCTTTAATGCTCCCGGTTGCGGAAGGTGTTAATGGACATGGGAATGCCCACCGTCCGGAACCGGGTAGGCCTAGCGTACTTGGCACCGACCGGAATATCGGGCCATGGACGCTAGGTACCACCTTTTGGGGCAATGTCTCACCCTGGGTCAAGTCAAATGCCAAGTGTCATGAGTGCTCTAGCCTGTGTTAGCGGGGATTCATTTCGTGTCTTTTTCATTTCTTTCTTTTATTTCTACACTTCCACCCATATCATCTGCGTAGCTAGCACACGACCTAGGCGAGGCTAGTAGCCATTCAAGCCATCCACCTCCCTGAGTTCGATAAACCCGCACCCTACACTAACCGTGCACTTGCGGTAAAATGACACCGTGTCCAAACCGTAAACGGGGCGCCGGTCACACACTTTGCACATTGAGGACACTGTGCACTTCAGCTTCGGGGAGTGAGTTCTCATACTTTTTCATTTTTGCCACCCTTTATTTTTTTTATTTCTCACGCTTTCTTTCCACTTTTGCACTTATTTTCACCACTTTTCGTTTTTTATCATGCATCACGTTTTCTTTTCTTTTCTGAGTTTGATGCATTGTATATAGTTCTATTTTCTTTTTTCTTTGTTTCTTTCATCTTTTGCTAGAGATGATTTTTCTGTGATGATGATGACGTGGTGTTAGCTTATCTACATATGCATGCTATTTTGTCACGTCATAGCATTTGTTTCAGATATCAAATGCTATGTCCTGCTTTGCATTTTGAAATAGTAACCCACTCTTTTCCTGTAAGAATATGGATGAAATTTTGTTATTAGTTGATGTCTGATGATTCATATGTATGCTTTTCATAGAAAACACACCAAGCTTCACGCATTGTCTGCTTATATTTGGAGTACTGCTTTCCTCTCTCATATCACTTCTTATTGCATGAATTGTACGCTTCACTTTCAGGTTGATTGAATGTTTGCTAGGAAGATATATCTGGACTAGTTTACTTTTTGGGATTAAACTGAGTAGATTATATTACTCTGCTGATAGTTGTCATGCACGTCCTATAGAGTGAACTGAGTGATACATTGATTTCTTTCTCCACATATCTTGAGCATTATTTCTCTACTTGAAATTCATTGGTGAATCCCCCTAGCAAATCTATTATCGGCATTTCCCCCGCTGTTTATTTTCATGCTCCAAATCCCCTAAATCAAAAAGAAAAAAATATACATGTATATCCTTCTCTCTTTTGATTTGGGATCGCTTATGTATATATGCTTATTGCATTCAAAAAAAAGAGAGAAAATTTGAAAAAAAGGAAAAGAAAAGAGAAAAGAAGTTCATAACGATCCCATCTCATACTCTTTCTCTCATTCTTCCCTCTTTTGTTTTATTTTTACTTTTTTGGAGCTTCAAAAGAAATGGGGAATGTATATATTGATTTGTTTATGCCACCACGCTTATGGATAAGCTTGGGGGAGAGGATCCAATGATGTGAGAGAGAGTGACTACTTGACGGTGCATGACAACCTAGGCTAAGTAATTTTCTATACTCGGTGAGATTGCTAAAGTTTCACGAAATCCAGAAATCGACACTTAGCATTCATTTCATGAAAACCATGCTTTTCTATTCTTACTATTCCGTATCGTGTGATATCTCTTATACTCCTTATAGAAAGCATTCAATTGAAAAGTGTGTGATCTACGGTTATGCATACCGCTTTAGATGCTTCAAACAATGTTAATCCTAGAATGATTCCATATTTCATGCTATATTGATATTTTGGGGTTTTCTATTTCGAATGCATCAATTATACTATGATATCGAAATAAAAGTCTTTGATGTGTGTTTATATTCGATGTATGCTATATGAGTAGGCAAAACCCACGTCCTGAGGAAAATGATCTAACACCACCCTTCTTCGCTTTCTATTCTATTTTTATTTTTGTTTTTGTTTTTATTTTTTATTTCTTTTATTTTTCCCTCCTTTCCATCATTTTGCCCGTCGGGCTCGCTTTTTACTCATCTTCCTCGATGACGAGTAAGACGTAAGCTTGGGGGATTTTGATCGCTCCGTATTTTACACCCTTTTTCTGCATGTTTACATGCCACTTTGATCGCTCATATCGCGTTTTTCACGATTATTCGACAATATTGCGATACTTTTCACGATTTCCTGTTTTTGTCGTATTTCAGGAGATATGGAGTGATTCGGAGTGATTTTGAGATCAAAAGGATTTGCACCCACTCCGGAGTGTCACCCAAGGCTCTTTTGAGGCCTATTCGGTGATGGAAGACAAGTGGGAGAAGAAGGAATGTCGTAGGAGCGACGAGGAAGCAAAAAGACGAAGATTGGGCATTTGCAGCATCTCACCCAGCCGAGTGAACCACCCACTCGGCCGAGCAAGAAGATCACTCGGCCGACCAGACCGAACACGCACCAACATAAGAAAATAGGCGTGCACTCGGCCGAGTGATGATAATCCACTCGGCCGAGCATGGAAATCCCCTCGCCCGAGTGGCATGGGAAAATCCACTGTAAAAATGGCCGACTTACAGTTATTTTACAGGCTTTTTGACGACTCCGACTCGGCCGAGCAAGAATTGCCCCTCGACCGAGTGAGTAAAGTTACTCGGCCGAGTTACTCCCGAAGACAGACCCACGAAAAGTCCCGACTTACTGGAATTTTACAGGGTTTGTCACTCAACCGAGTGACATTTGTCACTCGGCCGAGTGAGCCACCCCGCCTGCTGCGTTGTCACGCCCCGCTTCCCAAAAACGTGGAGGCGAAGCGTGAGAAGGTCCGCTCAGACTTGGAGCTACAAAGCTGAAAGTCTGATAAGCGTCAATCACTTTAGAACTGCAGGTCCTTGGAACGCGAAACGAAACAAAGATAATAATAACGAAAGAGACAAAAGAAACATCTCAGAATATCCATAGCAATAAATCTCAACATCACAGAAAAGCCACCAGGCTAAAAGAAAAGAGTCTAAAAGAGGCCGAGCATGGCCAACAAAAGTACAAAGTACAAAACAACGGTGTTACGCACCAACAACTAACAAAAGGCCTAAAGCAAAATAAAGCTCAACAAAGACTCAAAGAATGGTCACCGGTGTCCACCAAAATCCTCCTGGGCAATCATGGACTCAGGCTCAGCGTCAGCAAAACACCATGTACTCAGCAACGGTCTCTGGCTCAGGGTCTAACATGTGACACCCAAAAGAGCAAGGGGCACATGTCAGCAAGTCTACAAGAGACTTGTGCAAGGAAACTGAAAGTACAAGTAAAAGCAACCTAAAAGTTCTAGCATGATGCAATGATATGGCAGTTAAAGTAATGAGTGCAACAGGTAAAGTAAAGAGAAGTAAAGTACGAGCATGGCATGACATTCACAAGACAAGTACAAGACAAGAAAAGTAAGCACCTCGTGCACAGAGATTCCGTCTTTTGGCTAGAGTGGTTGCGCGGGCCAACTCCTAAGCTCAAGTAACCGTTTATCCCTACCCCTCCACGTGTATCGGGCATTGGTTTCTAGCCAACACATGAGGCCCGCTTCTGGGCCACGAGCCAGGAAGTGTGTAAACAAGTATGGCGTAGGTGTGCACCTAGCCGGACAAGTAGTACGAGGACAAGTATTGTAGCGTGTGCTACGATGCAACAATCAATGCATGGATGACATGGCATGACAAGTAGTAAAGCGTACAAGTAAGAAAAGTAAACGTGACAGTTTAGCATGCATGAATGACAAGTTTAAGGGTTGGATCTAGCTTCGTTGTCAAGCTAGATCATTTAGGTGACGGATCTAGTTTCGTTGTCAAACTAGATCAAGTAGGCGTCTAGCCAGCTATCATTTCACTGACTAGTCTCTTTTACGCTGAAAACAAGGAAGTGGCCTAAAAACATGGCCCTACACAAGTGTTGGCAAGTTTCACTTGCCTGCAACTATCACGTCAAGAAAACACCGTCCAACGAGTCCAAAGTCACGATTCCTACGTGCACAAGTCCACCGGCCTACATCCGTTTTATTAATCTTGATTAGTGATTTCTAAAACATTTAAAATACTTTAAAATACTGATTTTTAGTCTTGATTAGCATGCAATTGGGTTGGGGGTCCTAGGGGTGCAAAACGTTACCTCAACACGACGCGAAAGCTACACCGGCGTCGGGTAGCGACACCGGGGGTTGGAATAAAAGATCGCGCTCCAAGTCCAGATTCCAATTAGATTTCTCGCTGGAAATTTCAGAGCAAATAACTCGGGCGACGATTCCAGATTCCAAAGCTAGCACGTGCGACGACGGGCTACGACGTGCGACGACGTCGTACGCGGCAAGTCGTCGAAGAGAACGCACCAAAGTGGGGCCCACAGTAGTCCTAGGGACCTTTGGGGAACCCACAATACCTCTGGAGAACTTGGGGGGCCCACGGAGGCAAGCAGTGTGACGGATGCGGGGTTGCGACGAGTGGCTCTCGGTCGTACACAGCCAATGCGGGGAGATCTCTCGGTCGTGCGCTGAGAATTGCGGAGCTGCGACGAGTGGCTCTCGGTCGTACACAGCCAATGCGGGGAGATCTCTCGGTCGTGCGCTGAGAATTGCGGAGCTGCGACGTTTTGGGGTGCACATCGGCTGTGGGTGGCTGTGGTGCGAGGCTTGCTGTCGGTCAGATCGGTAGGGAGCCTCGGTCAGACGCTTGGATGCGGGGCGGGGCAGCGTTGCAACGTTGCAGCGCTTGGGCGCTCGGTCACAGCGGGCGGGAGCGAGGGAATCTGTCGGTCGTGCGGGGTGCGGAGCGGGGCGACAAGCGGAGCGCTGTGCGGAGCGGGACGACAAGGCGGATGCGGGGAAGTGCTTCGGTCAGGTCGATGGAACGGAGCGGGGCTGCTGCAGCGGTGCGGAGCGGCTTGGGTGCGGGCGGGGCGACCGGTCAGAGCGGGGAACGTCGGTGTTTCCTTCGGTCGTGCGGCAGCTGAACGTCGCAACGTTGCGACGATTCGTCGCAACGTCCAAAATGAGTTTGGAAGAGGCTAGGGCTAATTTCTTGCGAAAATAGGTCTTGCTAGGGGTTGCTTATATAGTATAGATGGGTTGACTTGGTCTAGGGCTAAATCTAATAGGATTAGAAGTTCAAAAAGATTTAAAATTTGAAATTCAATTACTCCAACTCATCCAAGGGTTTGACCTGGTCCAAATGAGCTGGAAATTGGCTCTAAAATTCTTTAAAACGTTTAAAACTCAAATAAATTTTATTTGGCCGAAAATACTTTATAATTTAATTATTAAAAATAATATAAAACTTGTAAAAATTATAAAAGTGGTCAAATAAACTCCACAAATTATAAAATAAATATCGTGGTGATCGTGGTGACGAATGTGAGCTAACTAAGAAGACGGATCTCAATTTTGACGTCGGACGACGAAACCAAAAATGGAAACGTCTCCCGTCAAAAGTGAAAATCGCCACGTCTCATCGAATAAGTTTAAATTGTTGGAAAACGACTCGAGAAACGGCGTTCCAATTTAGTGCCACTATTTAATACTCTCAGAGACGTTCACAACGGCATATCACACGAAAGTGTTCGCAACGAACAAAGTCTAAAACAAACACGTGCACGGCCAAAAGCACGTGCACGAAAAACGTACAACGAAAAGTGGTCGTTACATCCTCCCCACCTTAGAATAAAGTCCGTCCTCAGACTTTCTAATATAACTAGTCACTCTAGTAACTACCCCAATCAAGTCATATTATAATTCAACCAGGTATAGTCATTACAGGTGCTCATGTACGCACTAGGTAGTTAAACATAAACACTACCAACACGTATATATATACATTCACGCACGTTATACACTTATACTTATTATAGTCAGTCAATTCCATACATGTATTTCAATCATATATATAAGCATACATCCCTTATATATCTACTACTTACCTAAACACAAAGCAATATTTCAGATACTCATATAAGGATAGTGTCACACTTAGAAAATACAATCATTGCTCTACGTATAGATAGCTACCTATGCACAACATCAAGGGTATACTACCCTCTAATATTCATCCAATACCAAACATCTCAACACATATAGTCACACCATACCACTATTAAATCAAACTCACCATATATAATATACACTCGCCACTTCTATAATTTCATAATATATATAGTCATTCAAATGCATTCCAATATTTCACCATACATTCACATTACGTACGGTCCTATAACTGTATTTACGACACGCCACATATATCATAGTCATCAAGCTTATAACTAAGCACATACCTACCCGTGCATGGTGCACACCCATACACGCTAACATTTCATTTACATACACCAATCATACCATTATACATCTAGCACACATACACACCTAGTTTTAGCTAGTACACATACGTTCACACGAGCAAGTCCTTAGTAATTAGCTATACCACAAGACCAACACCTATAACTATATACTGGTGTAGCGACCCACAATCGTGTGCGTAACACAACCAGGCACAAACACTCCTATCACTATACATACATCAAACATCACTATATTCAAACTTCAGACATACATTCAATATACTTAGAGTATACCCACTCAAGCTTGAGTGAGACTCAACACATACATCAGAATATTCTATATATGTAACACGACATTCATACATATACCAATACCACTCCATTATATATATGTATATATATATATATATATATCTACCAATACAACCATATGCGCACCATGGGTCAATCACACTTAATATTTAGTCAGGCAATATTTACATAGTTCAATCACTCTATATACCATAATAATACTAATACAGACATCAGCACACGTATAATTATAATACACTCCCTAATACATGCATACGTATTCATCGTATAGTCACACACATGTAGTACATATATTCATAACATAGCCTACTACCTATAATTAGTATACTAACACATTCACACATACATAATTAAGATGTGCAATAGTCGTGTATACCTCACGGTATGCACGCATGCAACATCCCGAAAAGCAAGCAATACCAATCAAAATTATACTCCTACTTCCATATGTATATCACCTATATACTCAGGCAACAAAACATAACTACTTACGTCTAAACACAATACATACCCACATACGAGCACACACTCATACGTGCTAGTATATAGGTCACTCAATAGGCCTACTTACTTATCTATATGTACACCTATTATCATCACACTTAGCACACACATAGCTTTACCAATCATTTTATTTCAACCATTATAAGTATCTCTTACTACTTTCACAACTTGGATATTTCAACGCTAACTCTTATATACACAGGCATCCCTAGTATAGTATAGCTATCCACACAAAAATCTATAACTACTAACACACAACAACTTCATACTATCACGAATAACTCTGAATATATATATATATATATATATATATATATATATATATATATATATATATATATATATATATATATATATACCACACAATAGGCAAGCATCAATATACTATGGGGGTACACTCATTCAAGCCCACGTACACAACTTAGGTACGTGCACTATGACTACCTCACAAGGTCCAAGGGCCTGCTAACAATTAAGAGTTGACACAGACATTGAAGGACCCTAAGGCCTAAGCAATAAAGAGAGATCGGGAGCGTGACGAGGGAAGGATCGATAAGCACGAGTCCAGATAGGACGAATACAAGGAGACAGCTTGGTTAGGGAAAACATTGACTCGATGGTGATGTTTTAGGTTGAGAGAAAAAGGGGGGTCTAGTGATACATGTATAGGATATAGAAAAGAAACTAGGGTAAGTAGCACAAGCTAAAATACGCGAAATCTGAAAACTGTTGTTCTTCAAAATTAAAATCCTCGTCTGAAAAGAAATATTTGGGGATCGATAAAACGAGTTGTTCAAAATAAGTTTGAGTCGAATATTCATAATAAGATAAAATGTTTTATTGGTTTATATAAAATCAATTTAAAAGGAAGTAAAATCATTTACACGAATATTAAGGACGTGGTTTAGAAAATTTATACATCAGTAATTTAATATAATGTTGTCAAAAAGTTTTGGAAAGTCGAAGAATGAAATCAAGTAACGGAAAAATTTAAACTCAGGTTAAATGCTTTCAAAACTCTTTGGGCTATGGAAAATTGAGAATAATCAATTTTAAAACTACTTTTTAGAGAACCAGGGTTTGCCAGAAATGAGAAACTAATTTACATAAGGTTCTTAATATACGAGCACAACAAGTCTGGCACGGATATAAAAATAGTTGAAAGTATGTATGGTGCACGGAAAAACAATATTAACTTAGTAGTAGATTTATCGAAATCGAATAGCAAGTCTTTAAAATCAGATCATGGAGGGTCTAAGGCAGGAAGAGGCTATGAAAATAGTACTTTGCAAAAATCTGGAGTAGCGAAAACGACGAGCGAAGTCCAACTTGCTGAAAGCTGAAATTCCATGTGTCTTGAAAAGTATATGAATGGCATAAATTGGGCGGGAAAATTACAAGTTGAATAAAAGTAAGATTCAGAATAAAATTAATATATGGAGGGACGACGCATTTGCATAAGTACGAAAAACATAGACTAGGAAAATACTATAAGCTAGTATTCAAAAATTCCGACAAACGTTTTTTTTTAAAATTAAATCAATGAAAGAGTATGAAGTATAAGTATATTAAAATTTTGAACAAGGTTAAACTTAGTGGAAGAGGAGATTGAAAAATACTTTCAGAAGGTTCAAGTTTTGCAGTGGAGATGTTTGAAAATTGACGACGATCGTCATGAGGCGATCTCATGAATCGAGGCAACGAAATTGGTCAGGTGATCAAAGCATACATACGCCTAGGATATGAATCAGAAGAGTCTACGGGAAAACTCCTACGGTCGACCAACTAAAGATTAAGAACTAAGCGCTAAGACTTTCTAAGGAGCTAGGCGGAAACGAAATGCGTTCAGCTTGGTCCGAGATAGATGAACCCAAGCGAACGACAAAAGGAAATTTTAGGGGTCTAATATGGTCAGGGGTAGACAAGGACCACTAAGGCAACTCCTATGAAGATTAAATCAATTGCTGACAGGGGGTCTAACTAACAATCAGAGGCCTCTAACTAGCAAGCACAGACGTCTAACTAAGTCTTCTTACCACCTAGTGTCGTAGGGAAACGACTAGACTCAGGGCTTATTACTCGAATGTTGCAATTTATTTAATGGACATTCCGTTATTATCGTTGTTCCGTTAATTTGCAATTGCAAGACCGGACCTGCATGGGCCACCAACAAAACCTGTCACGCCCCGCTTCCCAAAAACATGGAGGCGAAGCGTGAGAAGGTCCGCTCAGACTTGGAGCTACAAAGCTACAAGTCCGATAAGCGTCAATCACTTTAGAACTGCAGGTCCTTGTAACGTGAAACGAAACAAAGATAATAATAACGAAAGAGACAAAAGAAACATATCAGAATATCCATAGCAATAAATCTCAACATCACAGAAAAGCCACCAGGCTAAAAGAAAAGAGTCTAAAAGAGGCCGAGCATGGCCAACAAAAGTACAAAGTACAAAACAACGGTGTTACGCACCAACAACTAACAAAAGGCCTAAAGCAAAATAAAGCTCAACAAAGACTCAAAGAATGGTCACCGGTGTCCACCAAAATCCTCCTGTGCAATCATGGACTCAGGCTCAGCGTCAGCAAAACACCACGTACTCAGCAACGGTCTCTGGCTCAGGGTCTAACATGTGACACCCAAAAGAGCAAGGGGCACATGTCAGCAAGTCTACAAGAGACTTGTGCAAGGAAACTGAAAGTACAAGTAAAAGCAACCTAAAAGTTCTAGCATGATGCAATGATATGGCAGTTAAAGTAATGAGTGCAACAGGTAAAGTAAAGCGAAGTAAAGTACGAGCATGGCATGACATTCACAAGACAAGTACAAGACAAGAAAAGTAAGCACCTCGTGCACAGAGATTCCGTCTTTTGGCTAGAGTGGTTGCGCGGGCCAACTCCTAAGCTCAAGTAACCGTTTATCCCTACCCCTCCACGTGTATCGGGCATTGGTTTCTAGCCAACACATGAGGCCCGCTTCTGGGCCACGAGCCAGGAAGTGTGTAAACAAGTATGGCGTAGGGGTGCACCTAGCCGGACAAGTAGTACGAGGACAAGTATTGTAGCGTGTGCTACGATGCAACAATCAATGCATGGATGACATGGCATGACAAGTAGTAAAGCGTACAAGTAAGAAAAGTAAACGTGACAGTTTAGCATGCATGAATGACAAGTTTAAGGGTTGGATCTAGCTTCGTTGTCAAGCTAGATCATTTAGGTGACGGATCTAGTTTCGTTGTCAAACTAGATCAAGTAGGCGTCTAGCCAGCTATCATTTCACTGACTAGTCTCTTTTACGCTGAAAACAAGGAAGTGGCCTAAAAACATGGCCCTACACAAGTGTTGGCAAGTTTCACTTGCCTGCAACTATCACGTCAAGAAAACACCGTCCAACGAGTCCAAAGTCACGATTCCTACGTGCACAAGTCCACCGGCCTACATCCGTTTTATTAATCTTGATTAGTGATTTCTAAAACATTTAAAATACTTTAAAATACTGATTTTTAGTCTTGATTAGCATGCAATTGGGTTGGGGGTCCTAGGGGTGCAAAACGTTACCTCAACACGACGCGAAAGCTACACCGGCGTCGGGTAGCGACACCGGGGGTTGGAATAAAAGATCGCGCTCCAAGTCCAGATTCCAATTAGATTCCTCGCTGGAAATTTCAGAGCAAATAACTCGGGCGACGATTCCAGATTCCAAAGCTAGCACGTGCGACGACGGGCTACGACGTGCGACGACGTCGTACGCGGCAAGTCGTCGAAGAGAACGCACCAAAGTGGGGCCCACAGTAGTCCTAGGGACCTTTGGGGAACCCACAATACCTCTGGAGAACTTGGGGGGCCCACGGAGGCAAGCGGTGTGACGGATGCGGGGTTGCGACGAGTGGCTCTCGGTCATACACAGCCAATGCGGGGAGATCTCTCGGTCGTGCGCTGAGAATTGCGGAGCTGCGACGTTTTGGGGTGCACAGCGGCTGTGGGTGGCTGTGGTGCGAGGCTTGCTGTCGGTCAGATCGGTAGGGAGCCTCGGTCAGACGCTTGGATGCGGGGCGGGGCAGCGTTGCAACGTTGCAGCGCTTGGGCGCTCGGTCACAGCGGGCGGGATCGAGGGAATCTGTCGGTCGTGCGGGGTGCGGAGCGGGGCGACAAGCGGAGCGCTGTGCGGAGCGGGGCGACAAGGCGGATGCGGGGAAGTGCTTCGGTCAGGTCGATGGAACGGAGCGGGGCTGCTGCAGTGGTGCGGAGCGGCTTGGGTGCGGGCGGGGCGACCGGTCAGAGCGGGGGAACGGCGGTGTTTCCTTCGGTCGTGCGGCAGCTGAACGTCGCAACATTGCGACGATTCGTCGCAACGTCCAAAATGAGTTTGGAAGAGGCTAGGGCTAATTTCTTGCGAAAATAGGTCTTGCTAGGGGTTACTTATATAGTATAGATGGGTTGACTTGGTCTAGGGCTAAATCTAATATGATTAGAAGTTCAAAAAGATTTGAAATTTGAAATTCAATTACTCCAACTCATCCAAGGGTTTGACCTGGTCCAAATGAGCTGGAAATTGGCTCTAAAATTCTTTAAAACGTTTAAAACTCAAATAAATTTTATTTGGCCAAAAATACTTTATAATTTAATTATTAAAAATAATATAAAACTTGTAAAAATTATAAAAGTGGTCAAATAAACTCCACAAATTATAAAATAAATATCGTGGTGATCGTGGTGACGAATGTGAGCTAACTAAGAAGACGGATCTCAATTTTGACGTCGGACGACGAAACCAAAAATGGAAACGTCTCCCGTCAAAAGTGAAAATCGCCACGTCTCATCGAATAAGTTTAAATTGTGGGAAAACAACTCGAGAAACGTCGTTCCGATTTAGTGCCACTATTTAATACTCTCAGAGACGTTCACAACGGCATATCACACGAAAGTGTTCGCAACGAACAAAGTCTAAAACAAACACGTGCACGGCCAAAAGCACGTGCACGAAAAACGTACAACGAAAAGTGGTCGTTACATGCGTAAACTGCGATTTCTGGGCTACGCAGGGGCATTTTTGTCACGAATTTCTGGGCGATTTTGAGGGGTATTTAAACCCAGTTTTTGCCCTAGTTAGAGAGAACTTTTTGATACTTTTTACAGCCTTTTTAGAGAGCTTTTTAGTTAATTAGATTTATGCTTTTTGAGAGACTAGAAAGGGGATTTTTGTTGGATGCTATTGGATTCTCATTGGTTTGTCTCCTTTCTTGTCAAAAACTCTATTTTTATTGATAATTTCTCTATTGGAATGAATTGTGCTGAATTTTCTATTGAATTTCTTATGAATTGCATGATGATTAGTGAGTAGTTTTATTGTTCTAGGGCATAGGGATGAACCCTATGAACCCTATTTTTGAATTATGATGAATTGGTGAAATTCTTGCTAGAATTGATTAGGGTTAGATTGGGATTGATTTATTACGGATAGCTAGGGACTCATATTGATTGGGATTTGCAAGAGATTGGATCCCAATTGGTAGGAAGCCCTAGAGATTCGATTTAGGTTTACGATTGAAATTTTCTAGAATTGGTTTGCAAGAGATTGGACCAAGGCTAGGGGTTTTAATCGTATTTCTATACAAATACCCGTTTGCAAGTGATTGGACGGGTAGGAACTATCTCAATCTAGGTCGTAGCTCGAGTTTGCACGAGAGTGGGCTCGAGATGCGATTGGACGATGATGTCGTTCTTCATGATAATGGCTTAGGTTTGGGTTTGCAAGAGATTGGGCCCTAACCTAGGTTTGCTATAGACCGACAATAGCGCGAGAGCGTGAGCTTGGTTCTACATTTAGTTGCGACTAGTTCACCTAAAATTCAAGTCTAGCAATGATGTAACCTATGAATCACAACGACGAGAAACGGTTCGTAACAGGGATTCCCCTTCCCTAGGCGTTTTATTTCATTGATATTTCCATCGATATACGAACGATTGTGACAATTTTACCCCAAATTATTCTTGACCATTTTGATAGCTAGGTGATTAGAACGAGACACCATCATTGTTCCTCCCTGAGTTCGATACCCGCTCGCCACTACACCGTGCGCTTGCGGTAAGACTACAATCGTTCTCCGGGTGTATATCCGGGGGCCGACCACCTTACGACCGATCAAATGATCTATTTGCTGGGGGAGTTGCCCCCAGACTTATGGCCGATCGAATGATTGGCCTTGTGGAGGAGTTTCCCCAAACCTTACAGCTGGTCAAATGGTTGGCCTGTTGGGGGAGTTGCCCCAGCCTTATGGTCAATCGAATGAACGACCTGTTAGGGGAGTTTCCCCAGCCTTACGACGGATCAAATGGTCAGCCAGCTGGGAGAGTTTTCACCAGCCTTACGGTCGATCGAATGGTCGGCCTGCTGGTGAGTTTCCTCGAGCCTTACGGTGGATAGAATGGTCGACTTGCTGGGGGAGTTGCCCCCAGCCTTGCGGTCAATCGAATGATCAGCTTGCTGGGGGAGTTGCCCCAGCCGTATGGTGGACCAATGAGTTTAATCGATCCTGCTGTGGGAGTTCCCCCAGCTTAACGGTCGATCGAATGGTCAGCCTGCTGGGGGAGTTACCCCCGCCTTACAGTCGATCGAATGTTCGGCCTACTGGGAGAGTTGCTCCCAGCCTTCCTACGGATCAAATGGCCGGCCTACTGGGAAACTTGCCCCCAGCCTTATGGTGGACAGAAAAGCTTGATCGGTTCTCCTGGGGGAGTTGCCCGGTTCTGTTCGGATTTTAACCTGAAAACTATCGCAAGTGCATGGTGTCAAAGCTTTGTTAAATAGTAAAATGTCGAACCCATAAGGAGGTAGATGGTTATATAGTCTTGGGTTTTTTTCTGAATCTTAGAAAAGTGTCAGTTGGTGTACTCAGAAAGGTTGTCACGTTGATCTCTCAAATAGGATTATCGGCAAGATAAAAGACTAGGCCAATAGGAGTCACCACTGGGATAATCGGATGTCAATGGTAGATTAGAATTCCTATGTTGAATTTTCTTTATTAGGGAGAGATTGTCGCATCTAAGATGTAAAACTCATAACCAACTGTCGTTGTGTCTCTTGTCTAATGTGTCTTGTGTTTATCCCCACCACCGTGGATAGCCTCATACGTGATCTGCGCATTATGGTCGACAACTATTCACAGTCTCTACTCATGCCATTGTCATGGATAAAGCTTTGATCTGTGATTTGGTGGCTCTCATTGACGCTACTGTCATAGTCATCAATCAGTAATATAGGACGCCGGTGGAAACCATCAAAGTGCATGCCACTGTCGTGGTCACGAACTCCAATTAAATTAAATACTGTGCCTAGTTAAGTCCATAGGATATCCGTCCAAGATGTACGCCACTGTCATGGTCACAAACTTGGATGGATCAACCAAAACACATCCCTTTTATACCAAAACAATATAAAAAATCCTAACTTTACATCAAAATCCTAAGATCTTAGGGCTATTCCATCAGCCCTAGATAAGACTACTCATAATTCATAGAAAATTCAATGGAAGATTCGATAATAGCAATAAAATTCATGATCGCAAGAGAAAACTTCAAAACAAGCATAGAAAGATGAGAGATCATTACCAAAACATCGAAGATCGGTAATCAAGAACATATAATTAAGATCACAAGATTCCAAGTAAAAGCAATTAATAAAAATCCAAACTTCGTCTTCAACAATAACGACGGCTCTCAAAATTCTCTAAGAAAACTCAAACTGGAATTAAAACTATGGGAAATAACCTCCTCTTTAATCTAGGGTAAAAAATTTTGCGTATATACATGGGGGAGGACCCCACAAAAATCTGGAAAATTGGCTTCTTGGGCCTCAAATTTGAAGGGCTGTGGCGCCCTACTCGGTCGAGTAGCGGCACTGCTCGATCGAGTACTGATACGCGGCTTTACTTGGTGCTTCTTCAGGTTAGGGCTATTATGCACTGCTCGGTCGAGTAGTCGCTCTGCTCGGTCGAGTAGCCTCGCTTAATGGTCGAGCTATAGTCGCTAGAGAGTCCCTTGAAATCTTCGTACTGTTTGGGCTCCACTCGGTCGAGTAGCTGATCTACTCAATCGAGTGGCCTTGGGCTCTCAAATCTTGGCTAAATATTGGAAATATTTGTGGCTGGCTGAGTTGATCCGACCGAGTAGCTTCTCTACTCGGTCGAGTGGTGAGTATCCGTTCTGAAGCCTTCTCTTTGATTTGGATGTCAGCTCGGTCGAGTGCTGAGTAGCTCGACTAAGCTACATAGGAAAAACAGACTTGCTTCCTTCAGCTTCTTTTCTCCTTTTCTTCTCCTTTTCTCCTCCAATCTTCTTCTTCACCTCGTCGAACACCTATTGAACCTTGCCAATGATGCTCCGGGTGGCACGGATGTGTCCATGTCCAATAATTGCTCCAATTCACTCCAAAGTTCTTGAAAATCCACAATTCTATACGAAACTCGAATATATCATCAAACATGCGATATTTTTTTGGAAAGTTAGCAGATCTTTATTAAGAGTCAAAAATATACAGCACTATAGAGTATAGGGATGAGGAAGCAGTATAAAGTGGATAGGGGACAAGCGCCGTCACTCTTTAATAAAGATTTCCCACCCTAAAGCAATCTATACAGACGACTCAGCGGTAGTGGAAGGATCATGGCCTCTCATAGCAACTCTGACATCCGTCTCAATCTCCTCAAAAATGTCTGTTTTTCCTATACTTTTCCCATCAAAGACTCTACTATTCCGTTCATGCCAAATATGCCATACCATTGCTGAGAGAGCAATTTTTTCCAATCTGCTCAAAGCTCCATTCCCTCCAAAATGCAACAAGTAATAACTCCCAATCTCGCCAATGGAAAGGGCAATCTGAGAGGTTACATTCAACTTTAGCAGAGACCTTTTAAGTAGATAACTCGAGAAGGGACAGGAGAAAAATAAGTGATTTTTGTCTTCGATGTTGTCACCACCACAAAGAACACAATTCAGAGGCGTATTGATACCCCATCTACTGATAATGTCTCTGGTGAGAAGCTTACCCCTGAAAGCTCGAAGCAAGGTGATAGACCATTTCGATATATGGCCAGAGAACCAAACCAACTTCTAGAATTGGAAAGGAATCACCCGTAGTCGAACCCCTTCCCAAGCTTCTTTAAAATTGAAGAGCTCTACATTCCCATTTGATCCTGGTACTGACCTGCGGCAATTCACAGGAGGCGCCCAGACCCATCGGTCGGCCCCATGAGAGACTGACGCATTCACAAGGTAGGTGCAAACTTGCGCAAGAGCAGGGTCAGATGCCCAAGCCCCCTGGATCCAATACTCACTTACACGCTTCATAGATGCATCCTGGGGCACCGCAACAAGATTTATAAGAGGTCCACAATCCAGCCAATAGTCGTGCCAAAAAAGTGTAGATTGCCCATCTTTCACCACTCTCCTGATGAGTTTGTTGGATACATTTCTGCAATTCAACATGTGTTTCCAAGTACCAGAGTGCGTAACTAACCCCTTTGCCGCGAAGAACCCTTCAGCCCCATCATATCTTACTCTCATTTGCCTTGCCCATAAGCTATTGGAAGTTAGAAATCTCCACGTAAGCCTAATCCCTACGGCAACATTTAGGATGCGATATATATATATATATATATATATATATATATATATATATATATATATATATATATATATATATATATATATATATAGAAAGGTAATTAAAAACTTTATTAAAACTGTACAAATAATACAAAATGATTGGACGCAGGAAGGTGGAATAATTTTGGGCGAGGATAGGGCACAAGCGCCGTCACTCTCCACAAAAGTCTTCCCCTCCATAATCACAACAAATCAACCAACCAACCAATACAACACTTCATTTAGCCATTATCCCGAAAGCCCCAATTTGCTAAGGCTTCCGCTGCTTTTACATCCTCCATATCAGGATCCTGAATTGAAATTCTGACATCAGCTTCAATGTCCTCAAATAACCTGGGTTTTGGGTTTTTTTGTGTTTTGAAATACTCTGTTATTCCTTTCCCTCCATATGTGCCAAACTGTGGCGCCTAATGCATTTCTAGCTAGTTGTCCCAAAGTAGTCTTGCTGGCAAATTTGCTTAGATACAGCTCCCCCCATCACGCAAATCATTAAGCCCTTGGGCCGGGACACCTAGCTTCAGTAGGGCACGTTGCAATATGTACTGTGAATAAGTGCAGCCGAAAAATAGATGGGCTACACTTTCCTCCATATCGGCATCACAGAGGTTACATGTACTTCTTGTATATAACCCCCAGCGATGTAGTTTATCCTTAGTAAGCAATTTTCGTTTAAAAGCACGCAACAATGTCAACGACATTTTAGGAATATGTCTATCATACCATATTAATTTGTAATAAGGAAAGATCTCACCGTGAGCTCTCGATCCTTCCCATGCTTCCCTGAATGTGAAATCTGAACCCGGACCCCAGGTCCATTTGTCAACGCCGGTCGTGATGGTGACGTTTTGAAGAAGAGGCTTGATGATTTGAAGGCTCAGGTCGAGGTTCCAATCCGTTCCATCCCAATAATCAGCGACACAACGCGCACTAGCCACACTAGGAATAGCATGAATGTGCTTCAGTGGAACGCAGGGCAACCAGTTGTCATGCCAGAAGAGAGTTGATCTACCATTCCTCACCTCTTTAGTAATTAATTTCTGAGAGGTATCCCTGCATTGTAGCATAAATTTCCATGTACCCGAGTGCAAAACAGAACTATTTCCCGCATAGAAGTTTTCCTGCTTGCCATATTTCATCTTCATATGATTGGCCCATAAGCTTCCTGAGGATAGAAATCTCCATATAAGACGGATCCCTGAGGCCAAGTTGATGTCAGCTAGAAGTCGTAGCCCTAACCCCCCCCCCTCTTTTTTTGGAGAACACAAATCCTTCCAAGCCCAAGATCGAGAAGAGCCCAAGATAAATCTCATGCATGCAGATGTAATAGTACGCAATACAGTAAGAGGCACTCGGTAAGCTTGCATCCAAAAAGATATCATGCCATATATATATATATTGAAAAGTAAGTGTGTATGTATAAATATGAACATGGACTACATCAAGGCACGAGCCAACAAGTAGGGCAGGCGAGGGAGAGGCTGGGAAGCAGTCACCTCGCGCATGCCATACCAGGTGGTGCGAAGAAAAGAAGAAGTGCAGATCATATGCTGGGGGGGACACAAAAAGACGGCCTACAAAAGCCCCCAGTTATAAAAAAAGGGGGTATCCTCAGGGAGGAGATCCTCGGGGATACTATCAACCAAAGCATCAGAAACGTCCGCAGATATCCTAGCCAAGAGGGCAGACATAGTGGACCTAAGTGATCTCCGCAGATATCCCGCGGGCTTCAAATCGCCCAAAGTTCATATATATATATATATATATATATATATATATATATATATATATATATATATATATATATATATATATATATATATATATTATAAAAGAGGGATGTTATCAAGAGAAATTGGATAAGAGATATTGGACAAGAGAAATTGGATAAGAGATATATATATTAAAAGAGAGGGATGTTATCAAGAGAAATTGGATAAGAGATATCTATATTATAAAAGAGGGATGTTATCAAGAGAAATTGGACAAGCGAAATTGGATAAGAGATATCTATATTATAAAAGAAGGATGTTATCAAGAGAAATTGTATGAGAGATATTGGACATGAGAAATTGGATAAGAGATATCTATATTATAAAATAGGGATGTTATCAAGAGAAATTGGATAAGAGATATTTGACAAGATAAATTGGATAAGAGATATCTATATTATAAAAGAGGGATGTTATCAAGAGAAATTGAATAAGAGATATTGGAAAATAAAAATTGGATAAGAGTGATGTTATCAAGAGAAATTGGATAAGAGATATCTATATTACAAACGAGAGATGTTATCAAGAGAAATTGGATAAGAGATATTGGACAAGAGAAATTGGATAAGAGATATCTATTATATAAAAGACGGATGTTATCAAGAGAAATTGAGAAGAGAATTTGGACATGAGAAATTGGATAAGAGAATTTGGATATCTATTATATAAAACATGGAAATTGGATAAGAGAAAATATAAGAGATGAGATTTTGAGGGATAAAAGAGGAGGTGGAGAATTTTGCACATACAACCCCGGTTTTTGTATTTTTGCCCATGGACCCTCCCCACACACCCACCCACACTTTTTATTCTCACCCCTTCCGACCATTTTTTTCCAGTTCTTTGAAGATTTTGAATCTTATCCTATTAGGACAAAGCTTTGTCGTACGTGGCAAGTTTGTCCTAGGTGGTAATGACAATTTTGGGGGGACTTAAATTTTGAGGGAAAAGTTAAATTTGGGGGGAAAACTTGAAATTTTGTGGGAAAACTTGAAATTTGGGGGAACTTGAAATTTGTGGGGAAGAAAAACTCAGCCATTAAATAAACCGTGCCCTATGGGCACGGGTAATGACTAGTATATATATATATATGAACTTTGGATGGCAAAAATGATGTGAAATGATGTGATAAAAGTAAGGAAAATATGGACATATCAAAATCACAGCCTTACGGTCGATCGAATTATCGGCCTGTGACATGTGTATATATTCTATATATTCACGCACGCCTTCTTTGTGTTCTTCCGTTATTTTCAGCCGTCTCGTATCCATTTTCTCGTGTTTTCTAGTTTTCTTTCACTTCTCCTTGTTTTTGTGTGTTTGCAGGAGAATGCCCGCGTAGGGGACACATAACGAAGATATCATAAGTCCTCGGAGAAACGGGAGGAGTCACGCGTGATCCAGGGGGTCAAACGACCAAGATTGCCACTTTTCAGCCCCCACCAGATCGGTTGGACACAACCAACCGATCGGGTGATGCACGCGTATCTGATCCGTACAGCAGTTGAAGCAATGTGAGCACCAACCGACCGGTTCGACGACCGGTTATCCCAACAGTCTTCTCGGGAATTTAGAGTTGAATTCCAACCAATCAGGTGATGTTCACCCGATCAGTTGATCTGTAGCCGATACCTCCAAGAGAGGACCCAGAGAGCTCACTCGACGGCCCGCTGACCGTGCGAAAACATCTGAAGTTTCTGTCTTTTGGGCGACGTTTCCAACCGATCGGTTGATTGTTCAACCGATCGGTTCACCCGATGACCACAAGATCCAAACGACGAGCCGCTTGCGCCAACCGACCGTGTCACGTGACCGGGTGATGTTTCTGAAGACCGCAGCCGAAGCACGTAGCAGCTCACCTGATCGGTTGATTCTTCAACCGATCAGGTGAAGTCGTTTTATATATATAACTGCCCTAGGTTTTTAGAAATGAGAGCTGTGTATTTTTCTGTCTTTTTTCTCTATTGTGACGGCTGGAATTTTATCTTTATTTGTAAGTGTTCTGATCTTTATAAAACTTTGATATTGTCTTAATATCATTACTACTACTGCGGATTTTAATGGTCGACTTTCATTTAGATTGTTGTTTAGCTAAACTGTGTGAGTAGTTCCCAAATCTGGGATTTTGGTGGAAACCCCTTCGTGGGTTCTCCCTAATGCTTCCATAGGACTAGGATTTTGATAGGGATTAGGAATCTATTGGTTACGTGGGGTGTTTCATTGTCATCGGTGGGAAAAAGACCGCCTTTGACCGTTGGGCCAAGGGGGAATAAACTTGGCGGTTGACTCCCTAGCCATAGCTCATGCCCTTAGCGTAGACATCGAATCCTAGCGCGTGGGAACGGTAGGATAAGATGTTGGGAGTTATCGTTGCGAGCTTAGTGCTCCTGGAGTCGGTCAGTGTTATTGGACATGGGAATGCCCACTGACCGAACCCGGATAGTCCGGCGTATCATCCTGGGCACCGACCGGAATATCGAGCCCATGGGACGCTGGTATCTCTCTTAGAGGAAACGTCTCACCATTAAACCCTAATTCCTATCGTTGTCATATTCGCCGGTCATAGTAGCGAGAACACATGATAGGGTGGAAACTGAAGTCCTGGGTTTCCCTTTTTATTGTTTATCCTTCGTATTCATTTTGTGACAAACCATCTGTCGATTCGGGCTAGCTCACCCATAAGGTGAATTGGGTCCCTTTTGACATAAGCACAACCACGCCTCCCTGTGTTCGACCCCCAAACCACACTACAACACCGTGCGCTTGCGGTATAAATATTTAAATCTCACGTCCCCTATCATATTGCACACTTTGCACATGCTCACAAACCGTGGGGATGTCAAGCTTTATAGCGCCGTTGCCAGGGAGGCAGTGTGCCTGTTAATTTTAGGACTTTTTGAACCCTTGAGTCTAGCTCATATCCCTATCTCGCGATAATTTTCGCATTCTAATTTTTCATTTTTATTTTCTAATTTTTATTTTCTATTTTTATCTGTTTCTATCCCATACTTGCTTCACGGGTGTTTGTTGCTTTTAATGCGCAGGAATACAAGGAGTCTTGACGACTTGATTCCTGTTGATCCGGAGATAAACGCCACCCTAAGGGGTCTGGCCGCAGAGAAGAGAAGAAGAGAAGAGTCTGAAGCCATGGGGGAGAATACCCCACCGCATAAATCCCTGCTGGAGTACTCGATGTCATCCATCGAGTCCACCTCCTCCATCCGACCCCCTGCTATTACGGCACAGAGTTTCGAGGTCAAGTCGTCTTAAGTGATGTGGATCCAGCAGGATCAATTCTCTGGGGCACCCATGGAGAGCCCTATCGAACATCTGGACTCCTTCCTAGAGAAGTGTGACACATTTAGGATAAATGGTGTTACAGCTGAAGCAATCCGACTGAAGCTATTCCCCTTCTCTGTGCAGGATAAGGCCAAGCAGTGGCTTAGGGGAAAGGACTCGAACACCTTCAACACTTGGGAGAAGCTCTCGAATGCATTCTTGACTAAGTTCTTTCCTTCGGGGAAGACTGTGAAGTTGAGGAGTGCGATCTCCTCCTTCTCCCAGGCCAGCCACGAGTCCCTGCACGAAGCTTGGACAAGATACAAGGAAATGCAGCGGGGATGCCCTCATCACGAGCTTCCAAAGTGGCAGATTATAAATTTGTTCTATAACGGGCTGAGGGATGGCTTAAAATCTTCGATGGATGCCGCGGCTGGGGGGTCCTTTATGTCTAGAAGTGAAGAAGATGCCGGGAACATATTAGAAAACATGGCATCGAACAATGAGCGGTGGTGCTATGAGCGTGCCACAGCCCGATCTGGAGGAATTCATAGAGTCGAGGACGTCGACAAGTTGTCTAGCAAATTTGATTTGCTATCGACCCAGATCTCACCGCTCATGGTAGGAGCTGGTGGTGCCGGCACACAACAAGTATCAGCGGCGGAAGCGGAAGTCCTGGGAGACTTCGAGGATGGTGACATTTCACCACCGATGGATCAAGCTAGTGCACTTTTCTTTAACCGGACGGGTAATGCGCCATATCCACCGAGGACTAGCTCGAACCTGGTTTATTCTCCTAATAACCGGAACCACCCCAATCTTAGTTATCGGGCACCCTATCAGCAGCCCCCTCAGCAGCAACAGATATATCATCCGCCTAGGCAACAACAACATAAGTTTCAGTAACAGTAGCCTCCACAGGTATACCAACAGTATCCACCAAGGAACCAGCAGCCCATGCAGCAGCAGCAGCAGCCTTATGGCCAGCACCGGGTCATCTCCCCGGTTGAGTCCCTTTTAACCCAATACATTACGAACCAGGAGAAGATCCATTTGAAGCTGGAAATGGGGTAGAGGGCTCTCACTGACCAAGTAACCCAGCTGGGGTTACAGGTGACGAACCTTCAAAGGTTGCAAAATCAATTGCCACCACAATCAGAAGTGAACCCAAGGGGGGCGAACCAGACTTTGGCACTAACGCACGAGCATGCGAATGTGTCTGCAATCGTCTTGAGAAGCGGGACACAAATTCACCCAAGAGTGCCCGCCAAGGAACCGGAAGTACCGTTGGTCGTAGAGTAACCAATTGAAAAAGCTAATGACAACGGCGCTTCGTCACCAAAGACTACGACTCCGAATGGAGTCCTTGAAGAGGAGACGAAGAAGGACGAGGAGGGGAATCTGATGGTATTTAAGCCCATTGTGCCTTTTCCACAACGACTGGCCCAAGCCAAGATTGATGAAAATTATGGCAAATTCTTTGCCATGGTCAAGGATTTAAGCTTGCAAATCCCCTTCCTCGAAGCTATTGAGACAATTCCCTCCTACGCAAAATTTTTAAAGGATTTGGTGACAAGGGGATCCAGCAAGGAAAAGGTCGTTCTAACGACAGAATGCAGCGCTCTCATTCAGAGAGCGAATCCACCCAAGCTAAAAAACCCGAGAAGTTTCTCCATCCCTTGTTCAATGAGGGAAGTGAAGATCCGTGGGGCACTCGTGGATTTAGGAGCGAGCGTCAGTTTAATGCCCCTGTCGCTATACATGAGAATAGGGATGGGAGACCTGGAGCCCACGGGTATGCCACTTCAATTAGCCGATAAATTGGTCAAATACCCGGTGGGAATAGTAGACGACCTGCCTGTTGATGTCAGTGGAGTGCAAGTGCCGGTAGACTTCGTGGTAATGGACATGCCTAAAGACACCCATACACCCATCATCCTTGGACGTCCCTTCATGGCCACCGCCGGCGTGCTAATAGACGTGAAGAAAGGGAAGCTTTCCCTTAACGTCGGCAAAGAAAAGGTCGATTTCGACTTGGGGTTATCAATGAAGCACCCCAACCCCCCGGATGATCCATGTTGCAATTTGCTGAGCATAGAGGAAGAAAGAGCTGTGGAAGCAAGGGCCTGGTAGTCTGAAGAAGGTAGATGTTGCTGGGGAACCTTGAAGAGCCTGACGGTCTGAAGAAGGTAGATGTTGCTGGGGAAGCGGGTGCGTCGCATACGATCCCTCCCGGATTCCAAAATTCTCCTCCGATGAGGCAAAAAGGGAAAGAGCCCATGGGGCTCACCGTTGATGAGATCCAGATCTTGAAAAGAGTGGCAGTAGACGCCAATATAAGGAAGAAGCCTCCGGATACTATCAACAGAGGGAGGGTCGTCGAGCAAGTCTACTTGTCACCGCTGACGACACCAAGGGCCACCAACTCAGAATCTGAAGCGATGCCAATCTTAGGGCATCACCCCCGTCCACCTTGAATATCATCTACGGGCATTGATCACTCCTTATTTTACACTTTTATCCCGCATGTTTGCATGCCATTTAGATCGCCCAAATCATGTTTTTCACGATATATCGACGATATTGTGATGCTTTTCACGATTTGTTGTTTTTTGTCGCATTTCAGGTGATTTGGCGCGATTTGGAGTGATCTCGAGATGCGCTTACTCCAGAGGGTCACCGACGATCTCCCCGAGGGGTATTTTTGCTGTTGGAGAGGAGCGGAAGAAGAACGGACGTCGCATGAGCGACGAGGAGGCCAAAACAAGCAATCTGGGCAATTTTTGTGTCCCACTCGGCCGAGTGAAGGAGTCACTCGGCCGACCAGCGAGACACCGCTCGGCCGACCAGATCAGACATGATTCGTATGTGCACTCGGCCGAGCGACGGAGACCACATCGGCCGAGTGACGAGATCCCGTCCGCCCGAGTGGCGCCCAGACGAAGCCATTCAAAAATCGCCAAGTTACTGTTTTTCGGCTGCCTGAGCTTCAGAAGACCCACTCGGCCGAGTGGATAATCCCGACCGCCCGAGTACCAAGAAGCCATCGGCCGAGTGACGTCAACTCACTCGGCCGAGCCGCCCCCGAAGTTGAGACCCCTGAAGATCAAGACTTACTGGAAAATTACAGGGTTTCTCACTCGGCCGAGCGACTTTTGTCACTCGGCCGAGTGCGACGCGCTGCCTGTAGCGAAAATTGCGGAAAACAGGCTGCGCAGGGGTATTTTGGTCACAGTTTTTGGACGATTTTGGGGGGTATTTAACCCCTGTTTTTACCCTAGTTTAGAGAGCTTCTTCTTAGATTTTTTTGCAGTTTTTTTAGGTTAACTTTTTAGCTTTATTCTTGTGATTTGAGAGAGGACAAAAGTTGATTTTTGTTGGATTAATTAAAGAACTCCATTGGTTTGCCTCTCTCTTCTCTAAAATTTCTATTTTTATTGTTTATCTCAATATTGTGATGAATTCTATTGCTTATTTCATTGATTATTTTTGTGCTTGTGCTATGAATTGCGAGTAGTCGCCACGTCTTGGGGCGTGGGGATGAACCCTACAAGCCCTATTTCATAATTGTGATGAATTGGTAGGAATTTTGCTAGAATTGCTATTAGGGATTAGATTGGGATCAATTTACTACGGATGGCTAGGAATTCACATCGATTGGGATTTGCAAGAGATTGGATCCCAATTCGATAGGAAGCCCTAGAAATCCGAATTGGGTTGGAATCAAATTTCCGTAGTATCGGTTTGCAAGAGATTGGACCGATACTAGGGTTCCCGGTTGCAATTCCATGCCGATACCCGTTTGCAAGAGATTGGACGGGTAGGAACTGTCCCAAACTAGGTCGTGGGCCGAGTTTGCAAGAGATTGGGCTCGGTGCACGATTGGACGAGGATGTTGATCCTAATGCTAGCTTCCCTAGGCTAGGGTTTGCAAGAGATTGGACCCAAACCTAGGATAGCTATAGACCGGCAACAGCGCGAGAGCGTGAGCTTGGTTCTACATTCAGTTGCAACTAGTTCATCCAAAATCTTATTCTAGCAATTTTGATACCGATGAACCACATTGACGAGATACGGTGAGTAGCGGGAATTCCCCATTCCCTAGACGTTCTTTATTTGATTTGATATTTCCACATTTTGTCTGACGATTGTGACAGGATCACCCAAGGCAAATTTCTCTCTTCTTAAATAGCCAGGTTGATTGGAACAAGCACGGTCATTCGTCCTCCCTGTGTTCGATATCCCGCTCGCCGCTATACCGTGCGCTTGCGGTAAAACTACAACCGTTCTTTGGGTTACATCCCGGAGCGATCAAGTTTTTGGCGCCGTTGCCGGGGAGGCGATTGCGTTTGATCTTACCACCCTAGCTATTTCCTTTTATTATTATTATTATTATTATTATTATTTCTTTATTTTTACCTAACCCTTCCACGGTACTAATCATTTCTTTGAAACTCTGTTTTCCCTGTGCATGTACACGAGATCTACGGTGGACCCTGAAGCTATATTATTTGATCCCGAGATCGAACGTACCGCGCGGAGACTTAGAGCGGAAAGGAGACAAAATCCGGAAGGGAGGTTTATGACCAACCCGGAAACTGCGGACCAATTAGCGGCAAGGATGGCGAGGATAATTTCTATTTGAGATAGGCTTCGGCCTAAGACCTCTTCTACGACCTCATCCATTGCCATGCCGGAGTTGGCGGCTGACAAGAACTTCGAGCTAAAGACTGGACTAGTGGTTCTGATGCAGCAGGATCCATTTCATGGGAATGCCCATGAAAATCCTCACTACCACATCCAATTATTCTTGTCGAAGTGTGCCACATTCCAGATGCCGGGGGTCTCCATCGATGCCATCAGACTGTGTCTCTTCCCCTTCACGCTAAAAGACAAGGCACTTTATTGGCTGAGGACGCAGGCTGAGGGAGTCTTCACCACTTGGGACGAGTTGGCGAGTGCATTCATTGATAAGTTCTATCCGCCCTCCAAGACGGTGAAGATTCGGAGCGCTCTTATGTCCTTCAAGCAAGGACCCCAAGAGACGCTCTATGAGGCTTGGGAGCGTTTTAAGGATCTGCATTATCAATGCCCGCACCATAGCATTGAAGATTGGGAGCTAATTCATAGCTTCTACAATGGTCTCCAACCGGGGACCAAACAAATTATTGATGCCGCGGCGAATGGTGCTATCTTATCAAAGACTCCCGAAGAAGCTACGGCCCTAATTGAGGAGATGGCCTCAAACAATCAACAATGGGGCGATGAGCGAGGACACTCTACGTCCTCCTTGAAGCCAACTAGTAGCTATGAGGCAAAGGCCGTAGCGGAGCTTACAAGCAAGTTTGATTCTCTCCACAAGGTGGTGGAGAGACTGGAGAAGTTTATCACGGAGCCCCAAGGAACCCCTTCCACCTCCGCTCCAACGAACCAAATGTGTGATTGGCAAGACCAATCTCAAGCCATGTATGTGGGAGGAGAGCAAGGAGAAGGATCCTTGGAGCAAGTACAATATGTTGCGGGAAACCAAGGGTATTGGGCCAATCCGGCCACAAGAAATCATCCCGGTTTCTCTTACGCCAACAATGAAGGAGCTTTGAACCCGCCCCAACAACCACCTCAACAAGCTCAACCACCACCACCCCAACAACAACACTATCCGCCGAGGGGGCCTCCACAACAAAATTTTCAACCGAATCAACAAGTTCCACCATATAGGCCGCCCGGATACAATCAAGGGTGGAGGAATCAAAATCAAAACCCTCCACAAGCTCAACAACAATCCGACTTCGAAGCTAGAGTGGAGGCGTTTATGGTCGAGCAAAAGAAGGTCAATGCTACCTTGAAGGCGGGGCAAGACTCCCTTACAACCGTTGTGGCTCAAATATCGGAACAATTGGCGTTGCTCAATCGGAACACTCAATATTTACCGGTGCAACCCGAGCAAAACCCACGGAGCAACACCGGCCACATCAATGCCGTAGTTGCCGTTACTACTAGAGGCGGTAAGGATACCACCCCCGCCATGATTCCTACCGAGGAGCCCGTGGAGGAAAGTTTGGAGCCAATTGAGCCGGTAGTTGAAGTTGAGAAGGAGAAGGAGCCACACGAAAAGGAGAAATCTAGAGCGGAGCAATTGATTGATGAAAGGCGCTTCATGCCACCGGTCCCATTCCCCCAAAGGCTTGCTAGAGCGAAAATGGAGAAGAGGCTAGCAAAGTTTCTCGAGTATCTGAGAGGGGTTAGCCTCAACATTCCCTTCCTCGATGCCATCGTGGAGATCCCCACATATGCTAAATTCTTAAAGGATTTGATTTCGGGGAGAAAGAGGAAGGAGAAGATTATGCTAGCCGAGGAGGGCTCTTGGTTCACCAAGAGAGAGAAGGAGCTGACTAAATTTAAAGACCCGGGGAGTTTTCGGATTCCTTGCACCTTGGGCGGCGTCCCTCTTCAAAAGGCGTTGGTAGATTTAGGGGCTAGTGTGAGCCTCATGCCTCTCTCCATGTTCTTAAGGCTAAACACCAGGACGAAGTTGAAACCTACCGACATGCGGATACAATTGGCCGACGGGCGAATAACAAGGCCGGTAGGGATCGTCGAAGACATCCCGCTACAAGTCCCGGGGGGAATATGCTTGCCATGCGACTTTGTGATCATGGACGTTAAGGAGGAGGGAGATACGTCATTGATACTTGGACGCCCGTTCCTCGCCACCTCCGGTGTGATTGTCGACGTGCGAGAAGGTACACTAACTTTGAACGTCGGTAACATCGAGGTGGAGCTTCACATTCCTAAGGCCATGAAACACATGCCTTACCACGAGGAGCTTGACTACATGGACCTCCTTGATGAGGTAATTGAGGAGGCGATCCCCCACTCGATTGGCGCTCTTTTCGATGAGGATTTCGAGGAAGGCCCGGATTTAGGCCAAGATGAGAAGATAGATGATTCCCCCGACCTCTCCGCTAAAAATGATGAAGGCGACGCTGATGTCGCAAGGATTCGAGAGCTCTGCAAGCTCTTGAAATTGAAGTCTCCGAAGAAAGCTCCGCCGATACGGAAATCGGCGTCACCGGTGAAGCCGTTGACCGGAGCAAACGCTAGCTTGGGGGAGCCTCCCCCCAACACTATTCGAGACGGGAGACCACCGAGTGAGAACACGCCGCCGCAACTTCCGAATCCAAGCGTTCTCCCCGGAAAATTTGATGGGTGCATCTCATATGCACCAAACATCCCGCGTTAATTGAAAATCATAGGGGGTCGAGCTCATGACCTTAAACGAGCGCTTGTCGGGAGGCAACCCGACGGTTATTGCTTTTTTTTTTACTTTCTCTTTATTTTTGTTTTAGAAATTTTTAGTGTTTCGAGTCGTTCGCCCAAAAATTCTGTGATAACGGGTCCTATTTTTCTTGACAGGAGAGGAGATAGGTAAATCCATCATGAGGAGGATGAACGAGACGACGAGGAGCACCCCAGGAAGGCGCTCGATGCTTAGGAGGAAGATGGAATCGACTGGAGGAAGAAAGACGGAGTTTAGAGCCCAAACGAAGACAAACAGCAGAAGACAAGGCTCACTCGGCCGAGCATACTAGTCACTCGGCCGAGTACACAAGTTCATCCGGTCGAGCCGCTCACGAATGAGGGAAGTCTGTTGTACCCAACTCTCTGTTTATTTTCCTGATTTTAGTAAAACTGCTACTCGGCCGAGTATATATATTCACTCGACAGAGTAAAACGGATACGCTCCTAAGGCGAGTCTTGCCGAGTAGCTTGAGCCACTCGGCCGAATGGACTTACTCCACTCGGTCGAGGCTGGCAAGGCCACTCGGCCAAAGCGATAGCTGGGAGGAATTTTCCATTGATCTCGCTCAGCCGAGTGACCACGTCACTCGGCCGAGTCGTAACTTTTCATATAAAAAGGGGGGGGGTCAGGCTCGTTTTTCGAAACGACGCACGCGATTTTTTCCCCGACCCTTCGGCTCCCTTGCCCGCTCGCACCCCCTACTCGCCCGACCGCCGTCGCCGCACCGCCGCTCGGCCAGCCACCGCCGGCCGAGCCCCCGCCGCACCTCGCCCGAGTCGCCGCCGGCGGCCACCACTCCGGCCACCTCCGGTATCACCTATTTCGCCTTTTTCTCCTCTTTTTGTGTATTTTTCGAGGATCCACGCGTTAAACGAACCCCAAACCCAAATTAATTTCCATATCTATCTATTATACCCCTAATGCTCCATACGTTTTGAATATTACCCGCTGATATCTCCATTTCATGCGCAGGTTGTTTTTGTGAGCTTAGGGGAGCCCAGGGGAGCTCCTCGGGATTGATTTGGGCTTCGCGGAGGCGCTTTCTTCGCACGCTTCCATTGCTTAGCACTCACGGCGTGTCGGGGTATACTCTTTCCTTTATTTTGCACACGCCGCACTTTTCACGTTTTTCGGCGCGCTCTCGGGGCCGATATGCCGCCCCGGACACGGCCGCGGTCGAAGAGAGCTTCCGCCAAGCGGAAGCGGTAGGATGATGCCGGCCCCTCCCACGAGTTGGAGGACTCTCCTCCGCCTTCCCCACCACATCCCATACACCCCGCACAGCCGCCCCCTGCCGCTCCACAGCCACCACCTCCGGCTCCACTTGTCGGGCCGCTCAGGATTACGTTTCGAGACGACGCACACCGCGCCGTCTTCGAGCGTATCTCCCAGCGCTCGATCGTACCCTCCAGGTTTGCACACCTTGCCGACCTAGGACGCCTGGGGGTACTAGAGGGGATGCTCACGTTGTACGACAACGTAGGCTGGCGTGATTTCTTTCAGGTGTCGGCGGACACATTTACCCGTCCGACACTTGAGGTACTTAGTTCGAACGCCCGGACCGACGAGGGATGCTCGTTTCGGTTCATGAACCGGGAGTGCCAGGTCACTCTCGGTATGATGAAAGCAATTTTCTCGTGGCCCGATGTCCCCGGGGCCGATCTAGGTTACACCCCCACCCATATCCCCCCACCTTCCTTCGACGCCGGTGCCTTCTGGGCCCGGATTACGGGTCTTCACGCTGCCTTTGACCCTAGTAGGGCCAAGGCCTCGGCCATTGTCCACCCATGCCTCTGTATAGCGCAGCGCCTTATGGCGACGACCTTTTTGGCCAGATATGAGCCGGGCACGATGTCCACGCCAGAGCTCTACATGCTCTACGTGATGACACGGCCCAGCGTCCTATCTAGGGATGGCGATGAGCTGGTCCCCGCCATCGTGATTGATGTCGCAGCTTGGTTTTTGGACCGCATCATTGTATCGGTGGGCGCTCGCTCACCGATATGCTGCGGTGGCCTGATCACCTTGCTTGCTCTTATGACCGGCGAGGACTTCCCTGACGACCTGCGACGAGCACCGGGCCCCACTACTCTGTCGATCGATGTTATGGCCCGGATGAAGATGCTTCATCCGCACGGTGAGCGACACTGGGTCTGGTTGCACGGCCCTTACGGTGCAGATTACATGATTCTCCCGAGTCCCGCTCGGACTCAGATTGCACCGGCCCATGTGGACTGGCTCCCTGCGATGGATGTTCTGATCCCAGCTGCTTACGTGCTCGAGGCCGAGGAGGCCGAGCAGGCCCACGCTGCCCACGCTGCCCCCGCAGACCCTGTTGCACCTGCCGAGCCTGCTGCCCCTGTTGACCCCGTGGCCCCTCAGCCTATCCCTGATGTTTCTGATGCTCCTGACACCTCTGTCCACACCTCTGTCTGTGTCGGGAGTACCTTAGCTGAGCCCACTTCCGCTGCTTCCACGCCTGTCACCACCACCACTGGCCCTCTGTCTGCTGAGCCCGTTTCCTCTGCCCCACCCGAGCGCCCGCCGACCGTAGTTGAGTGCGGAGAGCCCTCTGTCCCCACTGCTGCTGTATTTTCCGAGAGTGTCATGGCGTCTGTCCACACTTCTGTGCCACTGACCTCTCTGGCCGCCTCGCTGCCATTTTTGCACTCTTCTTTCGCTGCTGCTGCCTCCACTTCTCACCAGCTGGTGCCCCGGCCTCATACTGAGGCCAGGCCCACATTTGCGAGCGCAGCACCTTTCGTTCCCTTCCCAGCTGAGCCCGTCACCTACGCGACCCGAGTACGCCAGCCCCACCCTGCACAGCCCCGACCAGTGCGTACCTCTGCACCACCTCCCCCCGACATTGTACTTCAGAGCATTCGTTCTCTAGAGGGGGCGGTGAGTGGCCTCAGAGGCGACCTTCGGACCCTGTCCGTCACCGTCTCTGCGATGGCTGGCCGCTTCGACCTGCTCCCGCAGATTCACTACTGCCTTACCCAGGTCCTGGAGCGTCTCCCCCGCGTCCCCGCACCCACACAACATGTTCCCACCCCCACTCCCACACACACTCAGCCTGCGTCCACCCCCACACGCACCCCCGCTCAGCATCCACCACCACCTCCTCCTCCTCCTCCGCCTCAGGACGGAGACGGAGCATCACCACCTTCTTAGGCACCCTTGATGCCGTCGATTATTTTTGTCGTTGTGCTGCCTGTTTCTGCTGGGTCCTGTTGCATTTTTGTCCACCCCCCTCCCCTCACTTATTTTGGGATTCTCATTCTGATCGTATCTTTATATATCTTTTTTGGGAGAGAGGGAGAGTTTTTTTTTGGTGCCACACTTATATATCTGTATCACTCCTATTTCTGCATGCATCATGTCCGCATCATATTTTCCGTTTCATTATTTTCTTATTTTTCATCATGCATGCATTCTCACTTGCCCCTCACATTACTTGTCTCTCGGTGTGCCACACTTTGCACATTGAGGACACTGTGCCATTTAGCTTGGGGGAGTGAGTTCTCACGTTCTTTTTTCGATTTGCCACCTTTATTTTAGTTTTTCACACCATTTTCCGCTTTTGCACTTATTTTCATCATTTTTCTTTTATTTTACCATGCATCACGTTTTTCTTATTTTTTTTTCTGTGTGCCGCATTGTAAATAGTTTTATTTTCCCTTTATCTTTATTTCTTTCTTCTTCATCACATGCTAGAGATGACTTTTCGGTGATGATGATGACGTGGAGTTAGCTTACTCTATTTGCATGCTATATTTGTCATGTCTTAGGCTTTATTTCTGATATCATATGCTATGACTTGCCTTGCATCTAGAGATAGTAACCCACACTTTTTCCACATGAAAATGGATGAAATTTTATTATTAGCTGAGTCTGAATATTCATATGTATGCTATCACAGAAAACACTCCAAGATTCACGCATTGAATGCCTATATCTGGAGTACCGATTTCTTTTCCTATATCACTTCTATATGCATGAATTGTACATTTCACTTCAGGATGATTGAATGATGTTAGCTATGATAAATCTGGATTAGTTAGCTTTTTTTTGTGATCGTAACTGAGTAGATTAGATTACCCTGCTGAAGTTGTCGTGCATGTTTTATAGAGTGAACCGAGGGATATATTTATTTCTTTCTCCACAAATCTTGAACATCATTTCTCTACTTTTAAAATCATTGGTGAATCTCCCCTTAGCGATTCTATTATATGGCATTTCCCCCGCTATTAATTCCTAGCTCCAAATTTCTTATTCAAAAAAAAGAGAAAATATTCTTGTATATCATTATCTCTCTTTGAGTTGGGATCGTTGTGTATATATGCTATATCAAAAAAAACAAAAAAAAAGAGAAAAAAAAAGAGAAAAGAAAAAGAAAAGAGGAAAAATCCTCAATAAAATATCCCATCTCACTTTCTTTCTTTCTTCTCTCTTATCGTGTTCATTTTCATTGCTTTTGGAGCTTTATAAAAATGGGGATGTGAATATTTTTTATGCCACCATGCTTATAGATAAGCTTGGGGGAGAGAATCCATTGATGTGTGAGAGAGTGACTACTTGACGTTGCACGACAACCTAGGCTAAGTAATATTCTATACTCGGTGAGATTATTTCTAGCTTTACGAAATCCAGAAATCTAAGCCTAGCACTCATATCATGAAATCCATACTTTTCTATTCTCTCTATTCTATTGTGTGATACTCTTATACTCCTCATAGAAAGCATTCAATTGAAAAGTGTGTGATCTGTGATTTGTATACCGCTTTAAATGATTCAGACGATGTTAATTATAAGATTATTCCGTTTTTCATGATTATATCATTGTTCGTGGGTTTTCTATTTCTATTTGCGCTATTATACTATGATATACAAATAAAACTATTTGACATGTATTTTTCATTCGAAGCATGCTATATGAGTAAGCGAAACCCACGTCCTGAGAAAATGATCTAGCAACTTACCTCTTCGCTTCTTTCTTTCTTCTTTATTTTTATTTCGCTTTTCATTCTTCTCCGTTTTTCTTTTTTCATTTTTTTCGCCGTTTTCGTTTTCCGAATCCACCGGGTTCGCCTTTTACTTATTATCTTCCTCGAGGACGAGTAAGAGGTAAGCTTGGGGGATTTTGATCACTCCTTATTTTACACTTTTTTCCCGCATGTTTGCATGCCATTTAGATCGCCCAAATCATATTTTTCACGATATATCGACGATATTGCGATGCTTTTCATGATTTGTTGTTTTTTGTCGCATTTCAGGTGATTTGGCGCGATTTGGAGTGATCTCGAGATGCGCTTACTCCAGAGGGTCACCGACGATCTCCCCGAGGGGTATTTTTGCTGTTGGAGAGGAGCGGAAGAAGAACGGACGTCGCATGAGCGACGAGGAGGCCAAAACAAGCAATCTGGGCATTTTTTGTGTCCCACTCGGCCGAGTGAAGGAGTCACTCGGCCGACCAGCGAGACACCGCTCGGCCGACCAGATCAGACACGATTCGTATGTGCACTCGGCCGAGCGACGGAGACCACATCGGCCGAGTGACGAGATCCCGTCCGCCCGAGTGGCGCCCAGACGAAGCCATTCAAAAATCGCCAAGTTACTATTTTTCGGCTGCCTGAGCTTCAGAAGACCCACTCGGCCGAGTGGATAATCCCGACCGCCCGAGTACCAAGAAGCCATCGGCCGAGTGACGTCAACTCACTCGGCCGAGCCGCCCCCGAAGTTGAGACCCCTGAAGATCAAGACTTACTGGAAAATTACAGGGTTTCTCACTCGGCCGAGCGACTTTTGTCACTCGGCCGAGTGCGACGCGCTGCCTGTAGCGAAAATTGCGGAAAACAGGCTGCGCAGGGGTATTTTGGTCACAGTTTTTGGACGATTTTGGGGGGTATTTAAGCCCTGTTTTTACCCTAGTTTAGAGAGCTTCTTCTTAGATTTTTTTGCAGTTTTTTTAGGTTTACTTTTTAGCTTTATTCTTGTGATTTGAGAGAGGACAAAAGTTGATTTTTGTTGGATTAATTGAAGAACTCCATTGGTTTGCCTCTCTCTTCTCTAAAAATTCTATTTTTATTGTTTATCTCAATATTGTGATGAATTCTATTGCTTATTTCATTGATTATTTTTGTGCTTGTGCTATGAATTGCGAGTAGTCGCCACGTCTTGGGGCGTGGGGATGAACCCTACAAGCCCTATTTCATAATTGTGATGAATTGGTAGGAATTTTGCTAGAATTGCTATTAGGGATTAGATTGGGATCAATTTACTACGGATGGCTAGGAATTCACATCGATTGGGATTTTCTAGAGATTGGATCCCAATTCGATAGGAAGCCCTAGAAATCCGAATTGGGTTGGAATCGAATTTCCGTAGTATCGGTTTGCAAGAGATTGGACCGATACTAGGGTTCCCGGTTGTAATTCCGTGCCAATACCCGTTTGCAAGAGATTGGACTGGTAGGAACTGTCCCAAACTAGGTCGCGGGCCGAGTTTGCAATAGATTGGGCTCGGTGCGTGATTGGACGAGGATGTTAATCCTAATGCTAGCTTCCCTAAGCTAGGGTTTGCAAGAGATTGGACCCAAACCTAGGATAGCTATAGACCGGCAACAGCGCGAGAGCGTGAGCTTGGTTCTACATTCAGTTGCAACTAGTTCATCCAAAATCTTATTCTAGCAATTTTGATACCGATGAACCACATTGACGAGATACGGTGAGTAGCGGGAATTCCACATTCCCTAGACGTTCTTTATTTGATTTGATATTTCCACATTTTGTCTGACGATTGTGACAGGATCGCCCAAGGCAAATTTCTCTCTTCTTAAATAGCCAGGTTGATTGGAACAAGCACGGTCATTCGTCCTCCCTGTGTTCGATATCCCGCTCGTCGCTATACCGTGCGCTTGCGGTAAAACTACAACCGTTCTTTGGGTTACATCCCGGAGCGATCAGGCGTCGAGCAAACGACGTTAAACAAAAGCACTTCATGGGAGGCAACCCATGCTCTAAACTTTCATCATTGTTTTTAGGATTATTTCTAGCTTTATTTTTCTTTTCTTGATAAATGAATCCAGCCATGGGAACTTTCGTCGAGAAACTTAGGCCATTTGTGAATTTTTGCAGGAAATAAGCCCTCAACCGATCGGTTGACCACTCAACCGATTGGGTGAGACATATCAGACAAAGGCATGTATCTGTTCTCCAGCGGACTGGTCGGGTGAAGCAAGCTGAGACCGGGTGGCTGACCGTGTGGGAACGGCTGAAGTCTCGGAAAATTTAGGATTTAATCAACCGATCGGTTGATGTGAAGCAGGGTCATGTGACTGACCGGGTGAGCTGCACTGAATTCTCGAGAAAAATTGTGAAGAGGCCAACCGATCGGTTGAGTTCTCAACCAATCGGTTCGCCTGTAGCCTCTTTTCAACAAAATTTTCGACCTAATAATCAACCGATTGGGTGAAATCTCACCCGATCGGTTCGACTTAAACCCTATAAATATCCCGACTTCACCCGTTCATTTCCCCCTCACCTGATTTCAATTCTCCTTCACCGTTTCGACTTCTCCAAGCTCCAAGAGGCCTCAGTCTTCCCTCAACCGACCTCCAACCTCCCTCAATCGATCTCTCCACTCTCTCATTCCTTCCCACCATCGATTCCTCTCTCTCCCTCTTCCATTTAACCCTAGAAAAATCCTAATTTCCGCCCGACCCCCCCTTTCGAAAATTTGTTGAGAAGAAGTGCCGCGGCTTCACACTCCATCTCATTGCGCTGCGTTGGGTAATCTACGAGCAAGGATCGTCATCTCTACTGGGTAACTTCACTCCTTAGCTCCATTTTAAATTTTGCCCTAGTATTTCTATTTGCTCAATTTCCATTGATTGTGTGCATCCATCACATCTTGCATACACTCGCAACACACACTCACATGGCTCGGGATCAAGATAAGGGTAAGGGTATTATGCAAGAGGAGGGGTCGTCTCGCAAGAGACGAAAGACTACACGTCCACCACACTCACGCCCTCCTCCTGCACGGCCTACACAACCCCAACCCCAACCCTAACCTATCATCCCAGTTGAGGACCCAATGATGCGCCCGCGTGGCTACTGTTTTCGGAGTCAAGAACAAAAAGATTTTTATCACAGACTCGATGCACGGGGACACCTATCCACCAAATTTGCCCATACCCAAATGCTTATCGATCTCGGAGTGTTCACCTAGGTCGAGACTCTCTTCGCCAATTTAGGTTGGTTAGCTTTCCTAAACGCCACCGTGGTATCCTACCCCTCCCTCACACTTGAATTTTTATCCTTACTTATATGTGAGTCGGGGTCGATCGTCGTTTTTTGCGTCCGTAACAAAACCATTCGCACCCATCTGAATACCATTAATAACATCTTTGGTTTCCCCATCCTTAGGGACGACACTATCCGTCCCTACGGGTATCCCCCCGAATTCGACGTCGATAAATTTTGGTTTCGCCTCACCCTACATGATCACTATCCCCGAGGTAAGGCCAAGGCCTCCTCCATCATTCACCCCATCTTCCGTCTGGCCCACCGAATCATTTCTTGCACTTTCTTCCCCATGGATGAGTTAGGTATCGTGACCATCCCTGATATTTTCATTTTGTGGGCCATGACCTTTCCTTTTGTTCGTGGTGATGACGAGATTTATTTTAGGGCCCCTGTCATTCCCATTCATGCCGGTGATGGGCTTATTTCCAAGCTACTTGAGATTAGCCGCGCCGGCAAGGGCAAGCTTTGTTACGGGGGCCTTATTACTATCATCGCTTCACATCCTCAGTTTAATATTGCCATCCCACAAGATTTACCTACTATCGCAGGACACACAAGGCTAGATCTAGATGTCCTGCGGCACATACACATGATCAAGCCCTGCCCCGATGGTCGTTTCACTTTCCATTACGGCCACCCCCTGCTCCTTATACCATTCTGCCCAACCCCGCTCGCATGACTATCCAGCTTGTGGCAGATTGGACATTCCCACCTGATCCTGACTTTCTA